>KL281860.1:0-22146 GCA_000699545.1 Podiceps cristatus
TCCACTGAACAGTCCACCCATCGAGTCCATATCTCTCTAATTTAGAGAGAAAGATGTTGTGGGGGACTGTGTCAAAGGCCTTACAGAAATCCAGATAGATCACATCCATAGCTCTTCCCTTGTCCATTGATGTAGTCACTCCATCACAGAAGGCCACTAGGTTGGTCAGGCAGGACTTGCCCTTGGTGAAGCCGTGCTGGCTGTCTCCAATCACCTTCCTCTCCTCCATGTGCCTTGTCACAGAGGTGAGGCTGACAGGTTGGTAATTCACAGGGTCCTCCTTCATAGCCTTTTTAAAAATGGGTGCAATGTTTCCCTTTTTCCAGTCCACAGGGACTTCACCTGAGTGCCAGGACTTTTCAAATATCATGGAGAGTGGCTTGGCAGCCAAGCCAAAATAACATATACTTTGCTTGGCATCCAATTCCCTCAAGACTCTGGGATGCATCTTGTCAGGTCCCATAGACTTATGCATGTTCAGGTTCCTCAGGTGGTCATGAAGATTATCTTCTGTTACAGTGGGAGGGACTTTGCTCCCCGAGACCCCATCATGCAGTCCAGCCACTCAAGAGATGTGACTCTGGCCCCCAGGGAGGCAGCAGACCTCCTTAATAGCAGGGTCTGTCCGAAATATAGGACCCTCTGTATCCTTCAGAAAGGAGTAATTTGTGACTATTACCCTTCTTTTCTCTTTCATGGAGACAGTTGTAATACAACCAGAAGGTCTTTCAGGCCTTGGCAACACTTCTGCCGTCCATGACCCATCATCCACATCATCTATGTTCTGTCCATGTACATCCAGGGCCTCATACCTATTATATAGGGGCATCTGCAGAGGCAAGGTGGGCAAGGCAGGCAAGGCAAGGTGGGAGTATGCCTGCTACCTGGAGTGTGGACTTTCTTCCTTTCACCCTTTTCCTAGAGTCCCTGCTTTTATCCTGGGCTGGTGAGGATACAGGATCCCCATGATCCTGGCTGTTTTCGGTTGATTGTACTTGTTTCTGGCTCAGGGAGGCCAGAGCTTGGCTCCACCAGTCAATCTCCTTCTCAGCCTCCCTGATGCTTCTTAACCTCTCTATGTCCTCTCTTAGCTCCACCACCAGGCTGAGCAGATCATTCACCTGCTCGCATCTCCCACAGCCACCCTCATTGCTGCCGTTTGCCCCCAGTAAAAGGCTCTGTCGCTCCCTGCAGCCAGAGAGACCTGGACAGCTACAAGCCTCTTTAGGAGCCACATTCTGCTGAGTGGGGAGGATGTGACCTTCCTCCAGGCGGATACCATATCTGATCTCCCACCAAGAGGTTGAGGACCACCATAGAGCTAACCTCCCGGGACCCTGCCGGCGTGTCCTGCCGCGCCGACTGCCGTGCCATGCCCTGTTTGCCCATCCAGGTCGCGTGTGCTCCTTGAGGCCGTTTAACCCTCCTGTGGTTGCTCTGTCGAGAGCTGCCGGTCCAGGGCTGCCGTGCTGCTCTGCCACCAGTTGGCAGTCGCCTTGGCTGCCCCCAATCTAGCTCTCAGCCACAGAATTTACCTTTACCACCACTGATCCTCGCTGGCTGAGTGTCCCTAAACTCCGCATCTGCCCATCTTTCACATACCTCCAGGGATGGTGACTCAGCCACCTCCCTGGGCAGCCTGTTCCAGTGCCTGACAGCCCTTTTGGTGAAGGAGTTTTTCCTAATATCAAGTCTAAATCTCTGCCGGTGCAACTTGAGGGTGTTTTTTATCATCTTATCAGTTGTTACTTGGGCAAAGAGATTGACACCCACTTCTCTACAACGTCCTTTCAGGCAGCTGTAGAGAGCGATAAGGTCTCCTCTCAGCCTCCTTTTCTCCAGGGTGAACAACCCCAGTTCCCTCAGCTGCTCCTCACAGGACTTGTGCTCCAGACCCTTCACCAGCTTCACTGCCCTTCTCTGGACGCAGTGGTGGACCACAGAAGATGAATTTGTTTTATTCACTAGTGATCCACTTACATGGTTGGAAAAGTTCACTGCCCAACTTCTAAAGACATGTCCTCCAGTCTTTGAAGAAACCTGTCATTTGTTAGTTGTAGCCAAAATGAAGCTGGATTAACAAGGGGATTCTCAGTGTTCTTTGAGTTCTTTGAGCAACACCACCCATTCTGCTGTCAATTGTCAAGCTTTCCTTTATATAACTATACTGAAGCATAGTTCCTGCAGAAAGCATTAGGCAATACAATTGCATGAAGACTTACAGAGAAACATCAAAAACTGTTCCATGAGTTCAAGATTCTAAAAGATACCTTGCAAAAAGAAACACTACTACTACTACTCAAAGCATTTATATATGGAAAAAAAACCCCAAATCACAAAAAAACCCCACAACACAAAAAGACCAACAAAGTAACCCCAGATACAATGCTAGAAGAGTGTTTATTAGGTAATTATTTGTTGCACTAAACAAATGTAAGAAGCTAATAGGACTCTAAGGAGTATTAATATTTATTTAATAGTTCTGCTTATAGAACTTATATTAGCTATCAAATATAGACTGCCTCTACTGCTTATTGTTTGTTCAATGAGAACAAATTTTTTTATGAAGTTAAGACAGTGGTGGCAAGAATCTAATATCAAAGATCAGCAGTAATTTGGAAGAGTAATGGTCAAGGCAGCCTAAAATAAGTAGTGCTTTAATTTTCCCAACTCTTAAATTTTCAATGAAATATTTGGCAAATTTCAAATTATCAGGTACAAACCTGTTAAATTGAAATTGCAAAAGGTTTTCTGTAAGGGAAAGGGAGTTTTTGAAAGTTGCTAATTCTGTGTTTATCACAGTCAAAACAGTGGAAAGCAATTCCAAAATCCAATATTAAAAAAACCCAACATACCTCAGCATCTGTTATTTTTTTGTGACTGATTTTCTAGGCATTTATTAATTCTATTATTCCTTTAATTTCTGTCTCATCTTACAAAATAATCATGACTTTTATTAATGATTTATTTTTATCTGGATTAAAAATACATATATCTGGCCAGGTGAAAAATAAAATTGCGATTCCTAAGGTCAGAACTTTCCTAACAACATCACTTCCCTTGCTAATTTCTTTAGTGCCTACAGACCTCCTGCTTTGAAACATGTCTGCTCCCTGGAGCATAGCATCTTGATCTTGTTTTATGGTAGCAGTAACATAAGCACTAAGACTTGCTCTTTTTGAAATTAAGTAGATGAAAAACATCCACTGATAGACCTGCTTTCTTTCAGTGAACATTTTTGTTTGAAATATCTTTTCCCATTTATACAACAGTGAAAACTTACTTCAGAATAACTAAATATGTAAGAAATAATCAAACTCTAAACTCTATAGTATGTAAATTGAATGGTAAATCTTAAGTATTTTAAGTGTTTCTTAGAATTGTTACACTGATATTAAAATGGGATGAACTGAAGTTTAAAATTTTGCTATTTTTTTTAAGTACTCTGATGCCAATAGCAGCTGCTGTGATTTAACCTCGGTAGGCAGCTCAGACCCACACAGCTGCTCGCTCACTCCCCCACACTGAGACTGGGGAGAGAATCAGAAGGGCAAAAGTCAGAAAACTTGTGGATCAAGATAAAGATAGTTTAATAAGTAAAGCAAAAGCTGCACATGCAAGCAAAGCAAACCAAGGAATTCATTTACCACTTCCCATCGGCAGACAGGTGTGCAGCCATCTCTGGAACAGTAGGGCTCCGTCACGTGTAACGGTTACTTGGGAAGACAAAACTCCATCACCCTGTTCTTTCTTCCTTCCTTCTTCTTTCCCCAGACTTTATTGCTGAGTGTGACATCATATGGTATGGAATATCCCTTTGGTCAGCTGGGGTTAGCTGTCCCAACTTCTTTTGCTCCCCCAGTCTACTTGCTGGTGCAGCAGTGTGAGAAGCAGAAAAGGCCTTGACGCTGTGTCAGCCCTGCTCAGCCATAATGAAAACATCCCTGTGTTATCAACACTGTTTTCAGCACAAATCCAAGATAGCCCCATACCAGATACTGTTGAAGAAAACTATCTCTTCAGCCAAAACCTGTACAGCAGCAAATACAAATAGGATTTCTATCAATTTGATATCTGCTAAGTCGTCCCCAAATTATCAATTTTATTTTATTTCTCACTGAAAGGAATTTATTTCCCTATAGAATTCATAATTTACAAATACTACTGTGTGCTTTTCACTATCCAATTTATTAGTGTGGTGTTGAGCAACATAAAGTGATCTCTTTCTATTTAGTATATACAATAAAACCCCAGACTGTTATGCAGGGTGGTTATGTGCCGTAAATCTTCCTGCTTACCATTATATTGGCCCAAAACGATTTTGTGAGCAGGTGCACATTTTATCTTGCTTCAAACTCTGGGTTTGTTGCGACACTCGGCAGATGAATTTCCACTGACATTCATAAGGTATAGAACATAATGCAGGTGTATACTCTGAAGAATGGAGATCGTATCATTTCTTAAAATTTGCCATCAGCTTAAATAACTAACATATTAAATATAATTTCAGATTTCTTCTTAGGGCTCCCCTCTTTTCCCCATCCCTCTGTACTGTCTCTATTTTCTACTGCACGTGCTGGTCCCTGTTCCTTTATTTTTTCGATCAAATAGGAGCAAAAGACACCAATCTTCCACTAAAGGCGGAAGTCAGTTGAGCTCTGCCAACTTGCAAAATTTTCTATTCCTGTTTACAGCTCATCTGATTAAGAAATAGAGAAACTGCAAAGAAACAACTATTGCTATTATCTATAATGCCTTACATGGTACATATTTCAATGGTAGCTATGGATATTCCTGCTTCCCCTCCTCATTAGTGATCTAGATATGATTGAAATGTATAATTTCACCATTAGTTCAGTATGCAGTGTTTTTAATAAAGAAAGATAATGTTTAACGCATTATTTTATATAGTGTACATTTTTACTTTTCTTAGGTGTTGCTGGCAGATTTTTTTTCCATGGAATTCTAATTTGTAGGGTAGGATTAACAAAACTGATCTGACCTAACATCAGAAAAGATCACAAAAAAAGTACACAAAGTACTTCTACTGAATTTGGTTCTGGTTTCCTCTGCTGGATTCCACATCTTAATTCTTTATTATAGAATATTTTCTTTAGAAAAGGGCGCTAGAACACAGGAAAAGTATACTATGAGCTGTAATTTTTAACATGCATACTTTTAAGAAAGCCAAAGTTGCTGCTGACAACTTCATCACGCTTTGTATATTGGTGAAATCTGCTTGTACTAGGAGTGTGAAATTATTTTTCATTTCATATAGCAATGTGCCAAAGCAACACAGATGTTCTGTTCAGGAGACTGTGCTTGAATTTTCATTTCAAAGAAGTACAATGTTGTTTTTATCTTATACAATGAAGAAAAAACATCTGTCATATAATACATTTGTTTTAAAGTATATGCTGTATTTTTTAATGTATTACCTAGGCAACTTGAACTCCAGGGTTTAAGAGAATATACACAAATAAAGTTATCATGTAGTAGTAAAAATATTAATTTCTTAAAGGAGAATCTATGAATATAACTCCTTCCAAGACTTTAGATGTTTATGGGAAATACAAATTTCTTCTATTGATTTTTAATGCATAGGTGTATGTTTTGTTTGATTGGTTAGTTGGGGTTTTTTGTTGTTTTTTTGTTTTTTTGTTTTTTTTTTTTTTCTTGGTTGGTTTGTTTGTTTGGAGGTTTTTGTGTGTGTGCCTTTTGTTGTTGTTGTTGTTCTTGGTTTTTTTACATATCACTATTTTAAACATACTGTTACTATTCTTCTACTGTCGTATTTGAAATTTCATTCCCTGCCCTCAGTTCTAGATGACTGGATCACTAGTTCCTGATCTGACTATTAATCTGTTTCTAAATGCTGAATTGTCTGTACCCAGCTCTGGAGCCCTCAGCACAAGAAGGACATGGACCTGTTGGAGCGGGTCCAGAGGAGGCTACAAGAATGATCCGAGGGCTGGAGCAGCTCTGCTGTGAGGACAGGCTGAGAGAGTTGGGCTTGTTCAGCCTGGAGCAGAGAAGGCTGCGGGGAGACCTGATTGCGGCCTTCCAGTGCTTAAAGGGGGCCTATAGGAAAGAGGGGGAGAATCTGTTCAGTAGGGACAATGGTGATAGGACAAGGGGTAATGGTTTTAAGCTGAAACAGGGTAGGTTTAGATTAGATGTAAGGAGAAAATTCTTTACAATGAGGGTGGTGAAGCACTGGAACGGGTTGCCCAGAGAGGCAGTGGAGGCCCCATCCCTGGAAACATTCAAGACCGGGTTGGACGGGGCTCTGAGCAACCTGATCTGGGTAATGGTGTCCCCTGCTCACTGCAGGGGGGTTGGACGAGATGACAGTCCTAGAAGTCCCTTCCAACCCAAAACATTCTATGATTCTATGATTCTCCCTGTTGCAGGCATTATTAGTGCTGTTTTCAAAGAAGACACCTTATTGGTCATGGCCTGTTATCCCTGGGCCCTAATCCCCTCTTTTTATACAGGGTACTTAGTAAGTAATGGGACTATTAATATAAAGGCACTATTAGGGAGACGTGCTGCTCTTAAAGTGCTGAGGAAGTCTGCTAGTTGGAGACATGCTAGTGCATGTCAGAAACAAATAACTTGACCTGAATATTCTGACCAATTTACTGCCAGACAAGCCTGACATCTGGGAAAGGTTTCTATTTCTGAGTAAGACTGCTAACAAAACACTACGAAGACAATCTCTCTGTTGGAATCATTCCAATCTCCTTGACTTTTGTCTGTCTAGGTTGACCCAGAAACTCTCCATGGGTTATGATTTTCCTCAAACACCAAACATAAGTTAGGATGTAATTTGATCTATCAAGTAACTTTGATGTCAATGACTGTCAGGCACTGTTGATATTCTGAGTGCTCTAGTATGAGTAATTGCTGTTTTACAAGGCTTTGTCTTCTCTTGGTCTCTTGAAGAGGCTGGGAAATAATCAGAACAGATTATCTTCCACAAGGCAGAATAGGTTCTTCAAAGATACTTATTATCCTTTTTATTCAATGTGTTTAGGGGGAATAGCTAGCAGGAACAGTGTTAAACATGAGTTTATTCTACAGTGTTACAGTTTTAGTGTATTAATTTCCCCCAACTTCAAGGGCTTTGGAAAACAAAATACAGCTATGAAAGCAAAGCTATTAACAAGCAACCCAACAGAATGAGTAATAGGGATCCATTTAACTAAATGGTGATTGTCGACCATTAGTTACCTATATCTACAGTGAAAGGATAATGATAACTTCAATTGTATTAAATGACAGGAGTTCAAAATGTTTCTTTTCATGTTTGCAGTTTGTTCTCCTTGATGTTCTTTGCTCTCCATGGCTTTATTTCCCCTTAACTAAATCTGAACTGCCTTTTCACAGGAATAACAGTAGGGATGGACAAAACAGACCCATTTAATGAGATAGGTAGCACAATATGTGACATGGTGACTGTATGAACACCAGGATGCTCTGTATTTCATTCGTTCTTTCTTGTTTTCCATACGGACACAGGCTGAGAAACCTTGACCTCTCAACAGATTATATCTTTCCAAGTCCGATATAATTATAGATAGAATTGTTAGAGGTGGAGGGGGAGAGGAAATTGTTGATTTAGTTTCCTGAGCAGTCAGAAGCTTTCCAGGAGAATCATACTCTGAAATTTGCTTTATCATAGAATCATAAAATCATAGAATCACAGAATGTTTTGGGTTGGAAGGGACCACTAGTGGTCATCTAGTCCAACCCCCCTGCAGTGAGCAGGGGACACCATTACCCAGATCAGGTTGCTCAGAGCCCTGTCCAACCTGGTCTTGAATGTTTCCAGGGATGGGGCATCCACCACTTCTCTGGGCAACCCGTTCCAGTGCTTCACCACCCTCATTATAAAGAATTTTCTCCTTACATCTAATCTAAACCTACCCTGTTTCAGCTTAAAACCATTACCCCTTGTCCTATCACCATTGTCCCTACTGAACAGATTCTCCCCCTCTTTCCTATAGGCCCCCTTTATGTACTGGAAGGCCGCAATCAGGTCTCCCCGCAGCCTTCTCTTCTCCAGGCTGAACAAGCCCAACTCTCTCAGCCTGTCCCCACAGCAGAGCTGCTCCAGCCCTCGGATCATTCTTGTAGCCTCCTCTGGACCCGCTCCAACAGGTCCATGTCCTTCTTGTGCTGAGGGCTCCAGAGCTGGACGCAGCACTCCAGGTGAGGTCTCACAAGAGCAGAGTACAGGGGCAAAATCACCTCCCTCGACCTGCTGGCCACACTTCTCTTGATGCAGCCCAAGATACAGTTGGCCTTCTGGGCTGCCAGCGCACATTGCCGGCTCATGTCGAGCTTTTCATCAAATTTGTTCACACTTGGGTTCCTATCTATCTGGGAGGAGCAGTGGCCAAGTGTAGGCATGTGAATTTTCCTGCACTAGAGTATTTATTGGGCAAGAAATTTAACTGTGTAAAGATTTTGATGCCCTGATGGTGGGACTATTAGTCTATAGCAAGTTATTGTATTTAGTGGCTAGTCTTGGTTTTTAGACATTTTCTGCAAAAGGTGATGCATTATATTATTTATCTAAACAAATCTACTCTGGCACTAGCATACTACAACTTTCCTTCCTTTATCTGGATTATTACAATTTCATTAGTCTTGCAATGTAGCAGTCCACTTTTTAAGGAATGCTGGTGGTTTTGGTCCCTTGATGCTGCCTGAAATAAATGGAATCTCCTTTCACTGCAATTGGCATATAGACAGGTCCCATCCAGTACTCTGGCACCCTTTTTCTTCCAGTTTCTTCCATTTTTTTGTGCTAATAAAAGCAGATGGAAGTAGACTGGACAATGTCTCTTCTCCCTAGTAACAAGTGATAGAGCGAGAGGAAACGGCCTCAAGCTGTGCCAGGGGAGGTTTAGGTTAGATATTAGGAAAAACTTCACCGAAAGGGTGGTCAGGCATTGGAACAGGCTGCCCAGGGAAGTGGTTGGGTCTCCATCCCCGAAGGTATTTAAAGAAGGGATAGATGCGGTGCTTGAGGGCATGGTATAGATGGACTTGGCAGTGATGGGTTAACGGTTGGACTCGATGATCTTAAGGGTCTTTTCCAACCTTGACAATTCTATGATTCTATGTGTTTTTGTGGAAAACCTATTTATCAGGAACACTTTTTTTTTTTTTTTTTTTTCCCCTCCAAGCTCAAACCAGATTGTTCTTTTTGGTCAAAAGTTTTATCATGTACAAGCATATACCTGAGAAACAGGAGAATAATGGACTGAAAACATAGTTGAGCAACTCACAAAAAAAAGGTGAAAAAAATTAAAAAAATTTGTATCAATCAAACACATTTCAGAGAATTTAATTAGTTAATCTGGCACCTTTCAGCTTTTAGATATTTCTCTATATTTATTTGACTTTTTAAATGCTTATTTCCTGCCAAATGATTCATAATAAGTTTAGAGAACAAGTGTTGTTATTATTTTTTATGTAAATTTTTTGGAGTGAAAGAACTGAAGAAGTACTAAGGGAATATAAAGGTATCTGCTTGCTTGGAGAACTCTTTTTTAACTAATTAGGGAATCGTGTTATAAATTGGTAGATGAGTGAGGCATAAAACTAATGTGGATCTTCATTCTTCCCAGTAATTTATATTTCCAAGGTGTAAACTTTACATTTTCTTTACTTCTTGCCCTACATTTGAATCCCATGCAGCCATATTAACAGTGACCTCAAGAGACTCTAGTTATGCTGCGGGCCAAAAGATTCTTGCTAATACCATGTAATGGTTCAGCACTGTCAACTCAGCCAAGCAGCATCTTCCTCCCAAATGGGCAACCTCTATAAAGGGTGACACTCTTACCTGGTTTACTGAAATCTGGGAGTTCACTTCTAATTAGAGCTGACAAAAACTTGACACAATCAGCAGCACTGGGAACTGAAATGCAGTTTCTTGAGCATAACAAAGCCTTCAGTTCTTTCCTTTTAACATTATTAAAAGCCCTGAGGATAACAACAGAATGTGAGAGAAGGATAATATGATCAAAAAGACTGAATTCTCCACCATCTTTGTGGCATGAACCAGGTTTTAAGAAAAGTAAATTTCAGGAGCTGATACAGTAACACTAGAATTGAATACACTTTCATAGAACTGAGGAAATACTATACAGAATGTTGCAAATGCAATCTTTTATTTAAATAAGACTCATTTGCTAAATATTTTAGAAGAATAATGAAAAGGAATCAACACATATCTGTAGTTTGGATGAAGCAAATGTACTGTTTCTTTAGAATTATTTATAAAAATATACAGAGGGGTCTCAGAGAGCCATGAATTTATAGTGGATGGAAATTGTCATTCACCTTTCCCAAGACCTTGGCTTTTCACTGCAAAGTGTAATGGTTTACTCTTTTGTAGTTTAAGGAAAATCACTGTGTCAAGATGGTCCTTGTCAGCCAGCTCTAGCTGACCCTGCTTGAGCAGGCAGTTGGACTAGATGATCTCAAAAGATGCCTTCCCACCTCAACAATACTGTGGGGGAAAAAAAAAAAAAAAAAAAAAAAAAAAAAAAAAAAAAAAAAAAAAAGAAAAAGAAAAAGAAAAAGAAAAAGAAAGTGAAAGCAGATCAGGGAGTTAATGCACTAACCTTTAAACTCAGGATTATGCCTCTGGATTTGATCTAAAGAGGAGATGTATTTGATGCTCACAGTTTACTTGTACAGTTGCCCACAAAGTAAAAGCAACATACACAGTTGGATGCATGATGAGCTTGCAGTATTCTACCTCTCCTGACAGAAGTAAAGGCTGTTGTCAACAGTTGAAGCTATTTTGGAGAGCTCTGTATGGATCGACATGAAAGCTCAAGGTCATGACATGCAATGAACTCAATGCTACCAGTATCCAAATGGACAGATTGATTTCTACCAGTGTTCTAGTACAGAGGTCCAATGCTTTCAAGACACCAGTAGTTAGGTGAAAGAAGTCTGAGTCAAATTTATGGCCAGTAAGAGTAAGATGATGCAGTAGAAAAGAAATGGCTTGAAGAGGTTACTAAGCTGGTGATCTCAGAGGAACTTACACCTTGACAGTTGTTAAGATTCAGGTAATTGAACTCATCTCTGCTTCTAAATGCATAGAGAGAAGCTTGAGATAAATCTTTTTGATAAGTGCTTCAAGATATTCTTGCTGGAATAGAACTTAAGAAATTTAACATACATTGCTTTAGAGAAATAATGCAATGTAAAAAGGAAATGTAATGAGGAATCTTAAAGATAAATGGTTTGAATTCATATATGGGTGTCACGACCAAATGTCAAATATGCGACACATGCTTCCAACCACATCACAGATGTAGGATTAGAGCTGCAAACACAGACCAGAAGAACCTCTTGAATATTAAGGCCAATTCTCTTTGCTATAAAAGCAGCTATAAAATATACATCAAGTTCAGAAGGGTCCATGGTTCTTTATTAAATGTAGGGTTTTTTTCAAATACGTCTCTCAGTCTTCTGTATTATTCACAGACTGGACCAGTTAGTTTAGTGTTTGGATTTATGCAGTGAGAAGTAAAGTTTTTTGACATTCTCGGTGAAGGACTTTTACTTCTGGAATTCTTTGCAGAAGGAAAATGCAAACTATTCTCTGAATACAATTCAAAACATTCTTTTATTTATCAGGCAAAAATACAACCATTTAACAGATGGGTATAGTAACCATAATAGGATTTACTCCATGGAGAAAGCAAAATGTCCTGGTCTGTGAGCCAATTAGTCTATCTCCTATTATTCTATGTCTAAGAGCAAGTGCATTGATTGAGGAATCCAGTTCCCACATCAGGTTATTTAACTTCAGGCCATTTTCTAAGGTTTGACCATTCCATCAAACCCCTTTAAGACTAACTGATATTATAGGATTATATACTGTTGTGGGAGATTTACTATTTCTATCTGTGCACAACTGTTTTATTCCAGTTGTAAATACACTCCATGGCAGTAAAAAAACTCTACACATTTTGTAATGCATTGAAAGTGAATATTTCGATTCTCTGTCCAGATGAAAGGAGAATAAATCCCTCACATTTTTTATTTTGATTCTGTGGAAACAGAGGAAATAGCTTAAGAACCAAGGTGATAACATGAAGGAGTTTATCATAGTAGAATAAAGGCACCTCACAAAAAATCTCACCCTATGATTGCAGGGTAAATGCATGTCAACATCTATAGATGTGTGTCAGGTGAATCTGAGTCAGTGTCTCTTCCCAGTGGAGAGTGCAAGAGAGAGACACTTCAGTCTGAATCAATATTTAGAAGCACACAATACTGATCTGAAGCAAAGCAAATGCTCATATGCTTAAGAATAAGACACACAAGCTGCTAAAAGTATTCCTTATTAATTTGCTTGTCTTGATCCTCCTGTTGTGCTTCACTCTCCAACTTGGCGACTTAGCATTGGCTCTTGCCAAGCTTCTCTTTTCCTGCTTCATTTTAATCCTTTAACTGGTAGCTCTGGGCTTGACTAGGATTTAACCTTGCAAATATTTTCTGATACATGCATTTAGGTTTGACAAATCTTTGCAGAATCTCTATATTGACAACTCTGATTTTCACACCCAGGCCCCTTTTTTCAGAAGCAAACATAAGATTTAATTTATTTTTTTTTCTCCCCCTGGAAATAAGCATTTAACTTCCAAATATGCATGCAGAGCTAGATACATGTTAGGAAAAAAAAAAAAAAAACCAAAAAAAAAACAAAACAAAAAAAAAAAAAAAAAAAAAAGCTACTGTTCTGTGTATTTATATGCCAAAAGTGCCTGGGTATGTTGAGACAGTAATCAGCACAGGGCTGTCTAGCACTACCACTCCTGTGAATGTGATGAAAAAATGGGGAATTGTACTAAGCAGTGAGTCCACCCCTTACTACAACATATATGTGTGTAAAAGTTTCAAACTATGCTACTACAGAAGGAGAGCTGGAGAAGGGCTCTTCATCCCCAAAGCAGAGGAAACACATTGGATTTTTATTGAATCACAGGCTGACTTCCTACATTTTTAGTGAGAAATTTTGTATTGCCCTCATGGTGAAAGTTTCAGCTAATTATTAAGCACAGAGTATGTAAAACAACCACAAATAAAACTACTTGGTACCTCTAAGGGTAGTCTTTACTATAAAATTGGATGATGCTACTCAAATGAATGCATAATATTTTTTAAGTATCCTTTAATTAGGGAATGGTTGGGACTTCTTCAGTACATTAAATATTTTGTCATTCCATTCTTCATCAGAATAAATTAGTAATTTTCTTCCACCATACAAGCTGCTAAGAAATGTAGGCATTTAGAGGATAAAAGGAGAGATTAACTATTAATGCAAACTGTCGTCAATATTTGACACCCTACTTAGCATGACCATTATCTACTACAATCTTCAAAATTTATTCTTCATGCTCCCACTGTATTGCTAGAGTGCCATATGGCCATGCTTGTTTTTCTTCAAATAATTTTTACATAAACAGCTGGTGAGCTGTTTTCATTGTAACATGGCACATATTTTCCAAGACAGTTAGGAAGGATTGATGTAACACTAGTATCTGCAATGCTTTTCATGTCAGGCTTGTAAGGAAACTCATATGTATTATTCAAAAACTCCCAGCTCCTTCTGTGTTTTGGTTGCTTTGGGGGGAGCCTTTTTTTTATTTGACTGCTGAGCAAAAAGATTACATTTTTCCGCTTTCTACTAATACAAACTTTGAAATAAGACTTGGTGTAGATGGATACTTAATCACACAAAGGGCAGTCAAATTATAAAGTCTTGTGGAAGCTCTTTAATATTCATTTGATTAAAAGTTGGAGTTCAGCTAGCCTAGAATTTGACCCCTGTCACCTTACATAAAGGTAAATCTGAGCCAACTGGCAGAAAGAAGATTATTTCACTTACATGGTAACCAATTTAATTTACTGTTTTATCCTATGCAATTCTGAGTGAACAGTACAGTATAAACAGTTACAAAAGCTGAGTTAAAGTTGGATTTAAGGTCTTTTCCTTAGCTTATCAAAGATGTTTTTTCAAGGTCATGCACCAAAGCCTGTTTCAGCCAATTGTATTAGTTTGCATCAAGCTTTATGTGAAAATTAATTTTCCTGCCTCTCACTTGTAAATAAAGACAAAATATATCACAGTTGTTTATAAAAACAATAGGAAACATAAAAGTTTAAGAAAGAGGATTAAAGGATGAGGAAGTACTTTACAGATTTACTTCTAAAGGAACGTTTTCTGTTGTTTTCACAAGTATGAGGAGCAATAAATGTTTTATATATTTTACTAGTGGTCAAAGCAAACGTTTGTGAAGGAAATATACACCACATGGTTGGTGACAACTGTTGAAAACAGTTCGTTGAAATGTGTGGGGGATTCTGGACTCATAATGTGAAACTTCAAGGGAGTCAACTACTGTAAGAAATGTAGGGCAAGTTTCCCTCCCTTATGTCAGACTGACACAGCGATTCACATGACAACAGAAATATTACTGGTGGAATACAGGTGTAGGTCTACACCGAAACGGTCATTCAGTAGCAGCTGAGCAAATTAGTTCCTGTCAGCGAGAACCTATAATAAACTCTCCATCTCAAAGATCCGGTACTTGATTTTTATTTTCTAAGTAGGTTTTCCTGCCAGTTTGAACAGACATTATCTGCAGATTAAAGCAGTAAACTGTTGGGTAAATTTACATGCTCTCCAATTCTACAGGGAATAGCAAACACTACTGAAAATAAATTTAAAAGCTTACCAATAGCAGGCAGTTTTTAAAAAAGATTGGATCATTCTGTGGAATACTTACGAGTCCCTCGCAGACTCATCCTTGCATTTTTTGGTCTATGGACAAGCTGCTGCTCATTATAAAGCCATTTCAAGAATTAATAGTTAATTCTACATAAATTTAATCCTGTTTTATTTATCAGCAGTGGCTGACTAAGAAAGTTTGAGACCTGCTTAGTCTGATGTGGACAGAGGTATTCAACCTAAAATGAATGAAACACTGAAAGCTAAAATGAATGAAAAACTGAAAATTCATCAACCCCAGAGAAGAAAAATAAATATGCCCACTGCCTTTCTTACTCACCCTGCTCCAAACCCCGCAAGCACCCTGTTAAACGCTACTGCACAGAGATCACTTTTTGCTTGTCAAAGAAACTGTGTTATTTGCTCTAGGCTGGAGCACGAAGAAGTCTCCTGTCTCTGCTGCCAGAAGACAAGTAGCTGGTAGACAAAAATAAGCCTGTCTGTCTCCTGGATCTCTGTTTGTCCAAATCATCTACCAAATAAAAGGAAAAATTGGGGTTACAAGTGGCCCATCTCTCCAGCTGCATCGATTCCCAAGCAAGTAGAGGATCACCAAAGGGAGGAATGAACACTGGGAATGACAGAGAATCTTACCAGCAGGACATGACACAGGGCCAAATGGACCTTCTGCTCAATGGGTAAGTGTTTGCAAGTGCAGAGCATAAGGGGGTTGAGGATGCCAACTGCTTACTCAACACACATGTCCCAGTTTTCTCTGTTGTTGGAGAACACTGTCATAACTGCTCAGTGTAATTATTTTGTCCCATAAAACTGAATATATTTTCTAATCAGTTGGCCTGTTTTCTTCTTTTCTTTCCACATTACTTCTGTGTTTGTTATATTTTCTTACTGAAATTGTGCAGTGATACTGCCTTAAAGTTGTAATAATGTTTATATGATAGACCACTTTGCATTGTTAAAATTCCTTTTTATGACTCTCTAACTGTTTTAGCCTGGTACTCATGTTCTGCAGTTTAACTTGTGTTTGTACAGTATAGGCATTATTTTTTCTGTTATGCCATACCAGCTATAAAAGACTTAGCACCCAAGGGATCAAAACTCTAGCAAACAGTTTATTACAGCTATGATAATAAATAAATAAAATATTTCCTAAGTAATGGAAAACTAAGGCGATGAATGCTTGTTGAGGGAATTAGTGAATGCAGGCAAGATAAAGAATTCTCTAAACTTTAAGTTTTAGGCCAGATGTTATTTGCATCCCTATAAAGCAATTTATTTTCGAAAATAAGAAATACTTAAGCTTTGAACACCTGCTGTACCTATATAAGGTGTTATATTTTAACAGTTAAGAGGTATTTTGTTTTCTTGACCCTTTTAGTGAAAGCTGAATTGTTACTCTAAAAATTAGGAAAAAGAGGTTGAGGTGAGGGGAAACTTCAGAGACTCTTTAGCCTAAGTTTCAGTCAGGAAATATGTATTTTAAATTATGTTTTAAATGTATCTACTCTTACAAGTCTGTAAACATGCACCTTTTAAACAAGATGCATTCACATGAATAAATATTTTGACACATCAGTCAGACATTGATTAAATTGGTTCTCTCTAAATCATCGTGTAAATACTCTGCTGAAACAGGGAAAAGGGATTACAGCTTCCACACAGTAAATTTTCATTTAATTCCAATACTAAAGGAAAAGAAGTCTGTTATTGAGCTGCAAAATCTGAAGTTAAGGTAAAGATTAAAGCACTGATCACTAAGCTCATCTTCTCTAATGTTGCACTAGTAGGCATTGGAATTGCTACTATCTAACGTTGTTTGAAGAGAGTGCTGATTTTGATTAGGAACAATACATGCTTGTGAACAGTAAGAAAAGGTACATTTTCAGAGAGAAATAAAAGTGTTCCCTCAATATATCTTGAGACATTTATTCGCATTTTTTGTTGTGTGGTATCACAGAATCACAGAAGGGCAGGGGTTGGAAGGGACCTCTGGAGATCATCTAGTCCAACCCCCTGCTAGAGCAGGGTCACTCAGAGCATGTGGCACAGGAACGCGTCCAGGCGGGGTTTGAATATCTCCAGAGAAGGAGACCCCACACCTCTCTGGGCAGCCTGTGCCATGGCTCTGTCACCCTCACAGTAAAGAAGTTTATCCTCATACTCAGACAGAACTTCCTGTGTTCTAGTTTGTACCTGTTGCCCCTTGTCGCTGGGACCCACGGTAAAGAGTCTGGCCCCATCCTCTTGACACCTGCCCTCTCAGTCTTCTTCAAACTAAACAGCCCCAGCTTCCTCAGCTTTTCCCCATGGGAGAGATGCTTCAGTCCCCTCCTCATCTTTGTAGTACTCCACTGAACTCTCTCCAGTAGTTCTTTGTCCTTGTACTTGGGAGTCTGGACACAGCACTCCAGATGGGGCCTCACTAGGGCAGAGCAGAGAGGGAGGACAACCTTCCTTGACCTGCTGGCCACACTCTTCTCAATGCACCTCAGGATGCCGTTGGCTTTTCTAGCTACAAGGGCACATTACTGGCTCATGGTTATTTTGTCGCCTACCAGGACTGCCAGGTCCTTCTCTGCAGAGCTGCTTTCCAGAGGTGAACCCCTAGCCTGTACTGGTGCACGGGGTTATTCCTCCCCAGGCGCGGGACCCTGCACTTGCCTGTGTTGAATCTCATGAGCTTCCTCTCCACCCAACACTCCAGCCTGTCCAAGTCTCGCTGAATGGCAGCATGGCCTTCTGGGGTATCAGGCAGACCTATCCTAGTTCCATATCATCAGCAAACTTGCTGAGGGTACACTCTGTCCCTTCGTCCAGGCCATTGATGAATAAATTGAACAAGACTGGCCCAGTACTGACCCCGGGGGGGACACCACTAGCTACAGGCCTCCAACTAGACTGCACCACTGATTACGACCCTCTGAGCTCTGCCATTCAGCCAGTTCTCAATCCGCCTCACTGTCTACTCGTCTAGCCCATACTTCCTGAGCTTACCTACAAGGAAGTTATAGGACACAGTGTCAAAAGCTTTGCTGAAGTCAAGGTAAATGACATCCGCTGCTCTCCCCTCAACCCACACAGCCAGTCATGCCATCATAGAAAGCTATCAGATTAGTGAAGCATGATTTACCCTTGGTGAATCCATGTTGACTGCTCTTGGTCATCATCTTTTCTTCTACATGCCCAGAGATGACCTCCAGAATGAGCTGCTCCATCACCTTTCCAGTGGTGGAGGTGAGGCTGACTGGCCTTTAGTTTCCCAGGTCCGCCTTTTTGCCCTTTTTGAAGACTGGAGTGATGTTGGCTTTTCTCCAAGCCAGCACGGCTTCACCAAGGGCAAATCCTGCCTGACCAACCTAGTGACCCTCTATGATGAAGCAACTAAATCAGTGGACAAGGGAAAAGCTACAGATTTTATCTATCTGGATTTCTGTAAAGTCTTTGACACGGTGCCCCCACACATTCTTCTCTCCAAATTGGAGAGATAAGCATTCGATGGGTGGACTGTTCAGTGGATGAGGAATTAGTTGGATGGTTGCATCCAGAGAGTGATAGTCAATGGCTTGATGTCCAGATGGAGATTGATGACAAGTGGTGTCCCTCAGAAGTCCGTACTGGGACCAGTGCTGTCTAATGTGTTCATCAATGACATAGACTGCGAGATAGAGTGCACTCAGCAGCTTTGCAGATGACACCAAGCTGAGAGGTGCGGTTGTGACACTGGAAGGACAGGATGTCATCCAGAGGGACCTGGACAAGATGAAGAAGTGGGCCTGGGTAAACCTCATGAGGTTCAACAAGGCCAAGTGTAAGGTCCTACACCTGGGATGGGGCAATCCATGGTTTCAATACAGGCTGGGGGACAATGTGATTGAGAGCAGCCCTGTGGAGAAGGACTTGGGGGTGCTGGTTCATGAGAAGCACGACATGAGTTGGCAATATGTGCTTACAGCCCAGAAAGCCAACTGTACCCTGGGCTGAATCCAAAGCAGCGTGGCCAGCAGGTCAAGGGAGGGGATTCTGCCCCTCTGCTCTGCTCTGGTGAGACCCCATCTAGAGTACTGTGTCCAGTTCTGGAATCCCCAACATAAGAAGGACATGGATCTGTTGGAATGAGTCCTGAGGAGGGCCACAAAGATGATCAGAGGGCTGGAGCACCTCCCCTACAAGGACAGGTTGAGAGAGTTGGGGTTGTTCAACCTGGGGAAGAGAAGGCTCCGGGCAGACCCTATAGCAGCCTTCCAATACCTGAAGGGGGCCTACAGAAAAGCTGGGGCCTTTTAGAAGTGCATGTAGTGATAGGATGAGGCGAAATGGCTTTAAACTGGAATGGGGTAGATTTAGATTAGACATTAGGAAGAAATTCTTCAGGATGAGGGTGGTCAGGCACTGGAACAGGCTGCCCAGAGAAGCTGTGGATGCCTCCTCCCTGGAAATGTCCCAGGCCAGCTTGGATGGGTCTTTGAGGAATGTGGTCTAGTGGAAGGTGTCCCTGCCCATGGCAGGGAGGTTGGAACTAGATGATCTTTAATATCCCTTCCAACCCAAATATTCTATGATTCTATGATTTATGGAACAGATATCTGTCATGGACCTTTGCCTTTGGTCAGAGGTCAGAATATGTTTATGAAAGAATATCTGAAAACATGGGTCAATTTCCATCTCCCTAAGACATCTGAGAACATCTAAGACATCTGAATCCATGTAGGATGGCTTTTTAGATCTGATCTTGATATGAATATACCCCTGTCTTATAGCTTTAAAAATAAATAATAAGGTGTACATTTCTACAGTAAAGAAAACTGAGGCTGAAAAATTTTTTCATGATCTTATTAAAAATAAGCTAAAATATTTTTATTTTCTGAAAATGAATATAAGATTTAATAATTTCAATTCAAATTTAAATCTTTCCAATGTTAAAAAAAAATGACAAGAGTTAACCATTTTTTCCTCAGAAAATATTTCAATCTATGCTTGTTTTACTTTCACTATATGTTTTGGAAGCTGAAAGATACTTAAGATTTATTTTTTTTTCATCAATGAAGTTCTATCAGCTTATTAGGCAGTGGGAAGCTTGGTTTCTGAAATCTAATCAAAGTGAAGTTTCAAATTGGCTCACATTAACAAGGTCATATCACACTGTTTTGGTGGATTAAATTCAAAATCAGATGTGTGAAATAGTGAAAATTGTTGGATATTGTAAGCTTTGCAGAAGTGGAGATGTGACAAGGTAATTGAAGAAACAGCACATGAAGACTTTTGGATCAACTGTGCAAAATGTGACACTCCTTTTTATATATATCTCTCAACCAAAATGTTTCTTATCCACAGTGCTCTAGTGCACCACTTCAGAGTGTCATTTGCTGTTACATACACTTCTAGACAAATGGTCCTCTGCTAGGTCTTAATGTAGATGGGCAACTGTTGGGATAATAAGAAGCCCTGAATTAACCCAGAATTCTAATTAACTTTAATTTATTTGATTACTTGATCTGTGTGTCTTCACTGTCTTCTTTTTTTTTTTTTTTTTTTTTTTTTTTTTTCATCAGAATGAAGATAAAAACAGCTGTACAGGTCAGATCAAATGTTTATCCATGGCCTGGATACTTAACTGTTCTTTTTTACAAGCATTTTACAGCTGACATTTGAAAGGGGACTTATGGGCATACGGTATTGAAAGTTTCAGAATTAGTATCTCTATTAGTTGCATGAGTAGGCTTCTTGAGATAAAGTGAGGATTCTTGAAATATATGTGAAATGGGCAAGCAACAACCTGGGAGAGGCTTGTAAAAGTGAAGAAAAGAGCAGCACTTACTTTTTGGTTTTCTTAGTGAGTAGTGTTCCTCCTCAGTCACCTTGTGAGCTTGATGTGTGGAAGAGAAGGCTTGATGATCACTGTAGGGTACCATTATGCGGTGACCTGAGGCAGGGCTGGCCCTGGTATCCTACTGGCTTTCACAGATACAAGTGGCTATTCATTCAAATGAAAAATTTGGTAGGCTTTCTGAAAATTCTTATTTATAATTTAAACTTTTAGTATACATGTACAAAACAACAGGTTAGGGAAACAGTCTCTGAATTTAGGGATTTCATGTTTCCAAAGTCACTTCATCACAGCATTCAAGAGTCAAAACGGCTGGATAAGCTTTTCTTTATGAGTATTGATTCAATTGAGTTAAACAGCCAGAGACGCTGGAAACAGCTGCAGCAGAAACCAACAGGAACTATGTGATTAGTGCTTGGTAATTCCTCCAGTCCATGCTATTTTGGGGAGAAATTATTCCCTTCCCACAGACCTATAATACCTCCAGTTTGTGATTTGGGGACAATTCCACAGTGCTCACTATAGAAAATGCAACATCAAACCACATTTGATTTCAATTAAACAGTTTGAAATCCAGAGCAACATATACTTTTCAGGTGATTTAAGTCTGTTTGACAATCGAGAATAACATTGTGGTTTTATATCAGACAAAGGTGTTGTGTAATAAAATAATTCAGCTCAGAATCAGCCTATCAAACCAAAAAATCATCAGGAATTAAATTAATACAAATTAAAATAGTAGACTATAAATTTTGTGAGAATAGAAAGCTAAGACATTTTCATTCCAATTTTATGCTGTCTCAAGAAAAAGCTTACTTCATCTGAGCAAAATGTTTGTAGACATTCAAAGTTTACAATAGAGACTGACTGAATGGAAAATCACCGAGGGGAGCTGCTCTGGAGCTGGTCCGAGCCGCAGCAGAGCAGCAGATCTTGGTGCACAGGGTTTTCCTGAGACAGGGAACTGCCAGGGCAGCGGTGAGACCTGCCAGTGGACAGCACCTCTTGGGGAGCCACTGACAAGGCCTGGGCCTTGCCAGAGCAGTGGCGGCCACCCCCACCCCCACAAAAAGCAACCTGTGGAGTGCCAGCAGCCATCAGCGCTGCCAACAGAGCAGGCAAACAGACCATGGGGCAGCAGCCAGGCCCTGGGGCGGCCGTTGGGGCGGTAGTTTGTGCAGAGAGGGTGTAGTCACCCTGTAGCTCAGAGGGGAGCTCCTTTGGTGGTCCTCACCCTCTCAGAAGGAGCTTAGGTGTGGTAACCCCCCGTCGGGAAGCCACGTCCTCTGCGCTCACCAGAATGGATGAGGCAACCCGGGCAGAGCTCCCAGAACACGTCACCCTCCCGGCCTCGGGCTGCAGGGAGTGCCAGGGCCTTTCACGGCAGCAGCAAGGGAGGCTGTGCGAATTGTGAGCAGGAGACATCGCGCTTGCAGCCTCTAGTCCTGCTGGGAACTCCAACCACCCCAACATCTGCTGGGAAAGTAGCACGGCGAGCTGTAGGCAGTCCATGAGGCTCCTGCAG
>KL281862.1:1821-13838 GCA_000699545.1 Podiceps cristatus
GGGATCAACCCAACCTTCAGGCGATCCTGGCCGAGAAGGAAAAGATTTAAAGCTCTAGAGTGAGCAAGAACCACATCGCTAAGGTCAGCCAAAGCTGCGTGTGCGGTGTCGACGCAGGAACGAGGTATTGGCGGCTTCAGAGAAGTTCTGCACCCGAGAATCGGGATTTGGGGGGTTTGAGCGAGCAGCGAAAACTCCCGGCAGCTCACGTCCGCGCCGAGGCGAAGCCATCGAGCGGCACACTGCCCCGGTCCTCAGCACCCTTTTGTATCCCAAAGGTTTTGAATCCGACACGTAAACACCTGCCCGCATTTACGGCAGGGGCTTTTCCTTCTCGCGCCTCGCTCGGCGCAGACCCTCACAGGCACTGCCGAGACCCTCGAAAGTCCGTCGGAAAGACTCCCAAGCTGCGGAACACCAGCACAACTAATTTTTTTGCTCAGAAGAGCCCAACCTTCTTCTCACCACCTTCTTCTCATCAAAGGGACGTTCCCCAATACCTCTAGGCCGGTCCACACCATTCAGCTTTAGTTCGTACAGCTACGGCAGTAAATCCCCCCACATATAGTAAGCTATTACCAGCTTCACGAAACCTCGCCTTACAGCCCAAGATGAAGGTCGGTCTGGTGAACGGGCTCTCGTGTCTCGCTTTGCACGCCGATATTCTTCAACGGCAATTTGCGACCCGAACCCAGAAGCAAAGGGCAAGTGCCGATCCACCGGGATCGACCCAAGGCAAGCCCAGCGCAAACCCTTCCCAACGAAGCAAAACACGCTGTCGAAAACAGGCGAATTGTAAGTACTGGTTGTTCTTCCAGCCTGAGTCACCTGGAGCGTTCGTAAAGCTGCACGAGTTCCGTTTTTAATGCCTTTGCCGAGCACAATTTAAAGCCAGGTACCGGCCAGCACAGTGCGGCGCAAGGTCGCTGCACGCTACCGAAGCCGAAGCTCGCCCCAGCGATCCAGCAAGGCCCAGCCATCCCAGGACACTCGCGTGTTTACGCACCCTCCCAGCGCCGAGACTTCTTTGCTCCTTTGCCTGCCGAGGATCCCAGAACGGCGGGAGACACCGACCCAGGGACAAAAATCATTTAAAAGGCTTTTCGGGATTTCTCTGCAGAAGTAAAGGCGCCTCGGCCTCATTTTCTAATTCACTTTTTTACAGGGAGATAAATATTCACAAATAATGTCGTTTAAGTGAACTCTCCAGGAATTCCGACTGAAGTGCTCGGAGGCATTACAGGGATTGGATTAACCCTTGGGATCCCGGCAGCGCGTGGGAAAGGCGACAGCACCAGAGCGGGAGACGTCCCTGGACGGACGGCGCCTTCCGTACCTACAGCAAAATCAGCCCCGGGTCTGCGGCTATCGACCAAGCATCGACAGAATTGCTCCCTGGGAGTTACAGCTCCACAAAACTTTCTTTCCATGGCTCTTCCCTCTTCTTTTTAGGGAATCAGAAAGGTATATAGGGTGATGTTATCTATAGGGGCTCAGACTCTGCCCTCCCTGCGAGGGCCGGCAGAGCTGGAAGCCCGCCCCGATGGCAGAGGTGCCCTCCAGCCCCGAGAGGTGAGCAGGGGAGCGGCGGGGTCTTTCCCAAGCCAGCACCCAGAAGGACGAGGAACACCACGAAAACCTCTGCTCGACTATTTGTCACCAGGGCAAATCCTGGCAGCAAGAAGGGAAAGCCGCTCTTCAGCGGCTACCGGGCGGCACAGCGTATTTCAGCCGGTATTTCAGAGTGGCAAGCAAAGAACAACTTAACTCCATTAATCCTCTACCACTATTTTAAAACCCAACAAACCAGTGGCCCCATGGTCAATATGGCTTTCCTGGGGCTGCCGCTGTCCCTCCGTCACCCCCCAAGTCCGTACCGACCTCAACAACAGCCCCAGCGTGTCCTGCTCCGCACGTCGGGATCATCCCCGTGGTCTGTCAAAGAGAGGTTAACGCCGAATTTCCCTCACTGACCCCGTGCTTACCTTCATGGGGTTTTCGTCATACGTTGGGGTCCCGAGGTCCATTTCAGCTTCGTGTTCAAGGCTGGCGTCATCCCCTGGGCTGTCCCAGGTTGGAGGGTCCCACTGGGTTTGCCTGGAGGAAGACAGACAGACAGACTGCCGTCACCCTCTTAAAAGCAACTGGTACCTGCTTATTGATTGTCCCATCACCTGGGACATCTGGCCTCCAGCAGTCATGGCAACTCTGAATCTGGGTGTAAAGCCAACCCGTCTGGCTGTTAGTGAGGAGTTGGAGTGGGCTGCTAAGCTGGAGAAGGCTAAAGCCAAGCAAGAAGAACTTAAAAAGGGGAATCTGCATGATTTGCTGTCCTTGGTGACACTCGGGGATCAAGGGAAGCTCATCACAGGCATGAAATAAAGAAGGTCGGTGACTCTGGTGCGGAAAGACGGGAGATGTCACAGCAGAGACCTTGGGGCAGGCAGAGCAAGGGTCAGCCCTTGGCACCTCAAAAGCCAAGTATTCAGCCACAGGTATCTCATTGTGGAAAGGGCACGGACTGAAGACCTTGAGAAAAGCCACAGGAATGAGCAGGAGCCTGCAAGGATGGACGGGCAGATGGCACGAAGCTCATCCGTAGGCTGGAAGAGGCTAAACGCAGGGCTAGAGCTCCACAGGAAGCACCACGTCTGCAGAAACATCTCACTGAGATGGAAGAAGCCACCGAAGCCTGCTTGGGCTCGTCAGGCCAACGCTTGGGGAAGAGCCAGGGAAGGATGGGGAGAACCGGTTTGGATTTCCTCAAAGCGGGAAGAGGGGAGTGGGGAGCCATCGGCATCCGAGAGCAAATACAGGACAGTGCCAGGGAGGAAAGCCCCGACCAGAGGGGACAACACAACCGGGAGAAACGGGGGCAGCAGGACAGGCCGCTTTGCAGGACTAGGGCGCGTTATGGGACCCTAAATCGGGTGAGAGGACTCACGAACAGACTACACAAGCGGGATGCAAAGAGGACGGATCTCCAGCAGCCCACGTCAGGTCTGGAGATGACCTAACGTGGCTTTTATTTTCCATCTCTAAACTCCGTATGAAGCCAGAACGTGCACTCTTCAGCTCAGTACAAAGAAATCCTGAAATCAAAAGATGCTGGTTTGAGTTTCTTGAGGTTTCAGACCTGTATCAGAAACCCACTTCAGGGCTTTTTACTTCTGAGGACATGCTGGGAGGAAGCGTAAAAGTCTTATTTCAACGAGCCCCCACGTGCGTCATCGTGCTACTTAATTCTCCAGATACTGCTGAATACCCCTGACCTTGGGCTGCTCATTATTTGATTGCTAAGTAGAATGAAATATTAAAATAAGAAAGCATATTAACAAGGTAATATTTCCTTTCCTCTACTGGCCTCATCCTGTCGGAAGATACACAATTAAAAGAAGGATTGAAAGAAATCTTCCAGCATGTGTTCCTCTAAAAAGTTCAAGATTAATCATATTCAATCCGTGGCTTCTCGTGTGGCTGCAGAAGGTGCACGGCGGAGGCATTCCTCGCCAAGGCGGAAGGTTCAGTTGGGTCTCCGTTCCTCGTTGCCGGACTTCCAAACCACGGCACCATTCACAAATCCCCGCTCGACTGTTTTCTTTTTTCTTCCCGGGGCTTGAAGGTCTCCTGCTCTGCTGATGGGGCAACTCTCGATGTGTAAGGTAGCAGGAAGAAATCCAAACAGGAGAGTGGAAAGATGGATTGATGCAGGGAAACGTGTGCAAGTAACAATAACTGACACCAAGACAGTCGGGACTCGTCAGAAAATACTCAGGGTTAACCCTTTAGAGAGGTGAAGCCCCGTACAGACCTCACACGGAGGTCAAAATAAAACAAAAATCCTTTTCAAAAGCCTAAAATTCATGATACTCATTTTAGATTGATCCAAAAACCTGGTAACTTCCAAAACTGATCGCCAAGGTGTGGGGAAAACACTGGGAAACGCTATTTCTTGCTCCAGAACAGACCGAAGGTTTGAAGGTGGGAAAAAGGGAGGGTGAGAAAACAAACCCTTTGATGCCGCACGTCACGGATCAGGGCTGATCCCCGAGCTGCCAAAGCCTCCTGTTCATACAGCGTGCCCACGCCAACGCTCGCGTGGCCATTAAAGCCTCTACGGACCGGGGTTCTTTGCCTGGCACCGCTGCCAGAGCCGCACGGGTGTTTCAGAGCACGAGGGACAGACAAGGCTTCTTTCTACCTGTTAATTCTGCTGCCATTTCAGCACCGTGTGGGGCACCGCAGATTCTGGCAGAGCGATGGGAACCAAAGAAGATGTCAAAAGAACTAAGTCCAATTTGACCGAGATGCTGGGGAGATGTCAGAACTAAATCCAATTTGACCAAGATGCTGGGGAGAAAGATTTTGCTTTGATGGGATTTTTTTTTTCTGTTTGCAATCAGATGTCGGAAGCGGAGCTCCTCACCACCACGTTACCACACTGGGTTACAACTCAACGCACGTCTGGAGTCATCGTTTGCAAGGAAATCGTTTGCCATCATCGCACTCCTGCTCGCAGAAAACGGGGCTCAATCCCTAAGTCACATTTATGGGGGTGAAGGAAAGGTTTTGAGCAATCTCGGCCTCCTCGCCACCCAGACGATGAGCAGCACCCTAACGGGTGCCTAATGAGACACCGTGGCCTGAACATCCACTTCTCTTCCACCCGATTCCTTCACTTGATCTTTTGAACTCCAACCCCGAAGCAGCCGTCAGGCTCACCTCGTTATCCCGCTCACCTCGTTATCCCGCTCACCTCGTTATCCCGCTCACCTTGTTACCACGTGGTAGTAGTAGATCTTCCCCTCTGGATCTCGGGCTGTTTTCCAGTTGGGTGGGAGGACGATGGTTTTGGGTTTTGGAGGGGATGGCGGAGGCAAGTCCAGGAGGTTATTGGTCACCACAAGCTCTGGCTGAAAATAACAGAAAAGGGGTGAAGAGAAAGACGTGAGCGGCCGTGAGGGTGGTCAGAGCAGCCCTGACAGCTCCTTCCCCCACGACAAAGACTTCCTTGAAGGTACAACTTAAAAAAACCATTAGTGTTGGCCCAAGAAGCGACGATGACAACATCTTTCCCTTGTTCTTCATCAAATGCCCCAAGCATCCACTCAACCACATCCTGAGCTTGTAATACAGCTACTTTGCCACCCGTCTTCTTAAATCCTCCGTGGTGGATGCCAAAACCATTGTTTCTGATGGAGAGGCTTCAGTGGTCAAAGCAGCTCACGGAGCTCCCACGTACCCACCCACACCCTTCTCCGATGTGCTGGCAGGAAGCCTCAACACAACAGGATCTGGGCTCAAAACTGCCAAAACCATGTCTGATGCCCAGATCCAGCCCGGAGATCAGCATCCTGAAGGCCACCAGCGTACTGCTGCATGGGAAACTCCTCTGGCTGGCAACATCAACGCTTCCGCAGCGTCCAGCAGCCATGGGGAATCACCCAAAGCAGACGTAGCCAATGCTCCCCATCCCTTCTGACCCACCAAGCCTTACCTGCTGGATGGGCTGAGGCTGGCCGGCTGCCACGATCGTAGTTACCGCTGCCGGTGGCTGCACTATGACTCCCTGCGGATGAGCCGTGTAAATCTGTTGGCCCTGGATGTACTGGAGACCCGGCTGGGCGTAACTCTGAAATGGAGCACGGGGAATCACAAGTCAGCTTGCTTTACCAAAAATCCCTTTACCGGAGGACACAGCGCAGCTTCTTTTACTGGGATTCAAACAGGGGAGGCAAGAAGAGGACAACGGCCCTCGAGGAGTACTGGAAGATAACACCCAAGGCAAACAGCAAGAACCAGTGACTGAGGCGGGGTTCAAGCAAACGATCCTCACACACAGTTGGCCTATTCGCCGCCCCAGCAGCCGTGCAGCTGCCTACGTCTTGCTTTTGGGAAGAACTGGGCATCGGCCAGGTGCTGAATGCCAATACCCTTGTCAACGAAGGCAAAGCAGGAGGAGACAGCTCTTCAGCAAGGTCTTTCGGAGCTGAAGGCTGAGCCTGATGGAAAGGGACGTGTAATTCAGAGAAAACGGATAAAGAAGGTTGATCTGTTGGCTTGTTTGTTGTTGGGAAGTCATACAAGAGCCGGCAGCTCCAGACTCTGCTTCCAGAAGTCAAGGGAAAGCGAGCTCACACCTCCACCTTTTAGCGCTTACTTGGTCAGAGACAGTGGAAGCTCTTACCTGGAAACATCCATTCACCAGAATCAACGATGAAAAAATAATATACCTTGCATAAACAGGCTGAAAAAAATCCCTCCCAGGCTGTAAACTCCTGCCTGGCCCCAACAACCACGATGTACGGCATTTGTACACGGAAAACACCCTGCGTAAATGTGCTGTTCACAATCTCTTGGATGGGAAGTTACCTGAGAAGTGCTACTGCAGCTTAATATCAGCGCAAAGTAGGATGCTCTAATATTAAGAGCACTAGCAAAGAGGGAGCAAATAAAGCGGTTTTGCCAGCTGCAGGCTGGTACCCTTCGTTTTGCACGTGTTTCGAGCCGTGCCTCGCGTGAAAGGGAAATTACCTGTACAATCGGCGGGGTGGTCTGCGAGTAGGGGGATGTCACACCGTACACGGTCTGACAGGTTTGTCCTTGGTAATATATGGCTGGTTGGGACTGGGCTGGTGAGTACTGCTGTTGTACAGCTACAGTCTGCTGGCTGGAATCCCAGACCCCGTAGCTCTGGCTCTGCACCGGTCCCGGCGCGGCCACGGGCAGGACGGCCACGCTGGCTTCTTGATGGACCACGGTGTCGCTTTGTGCTACATACTGCGGAGTTGTAACCTCCATCGTCGTTGCTACATGTTGGACTACTGGTACCGGCTGAGGAGTAGTTAGGGTTGGTTCCACCGTGTGCCCAACCAAAGTCTGCGGGTGCTCGTACGCCGCCGGCGAGCACATCGAATCCATGGTGGGCGTGGGCAGCAGCACCTTGCCAGCGTTGGGGTTGCTGGGGTCTACGTAGGCTTGCATGGGGTAGCCAGGCGGGGAGCCGATAAAGCTGTTGGTGGGGCGTGCCATAGCCCATGGAGTCGTAGGGCAGGGGGGACGTCATCCCCAGGTTTTGCAGTTGCTGTTGCTGTTTCTGGGCCTCCCGCTGGGCAACCTCCTGCTCGAACAGCTTCCTGCGCTCCTCCGTGGACAGCTTGTTGCGATCCTTAAGCCGGACTTTCTTCTTTGAAGATGCTGGTGTGTCATACCTGGGAGAAAAAGGAAAGAAAAGGCTTTGTGAGACCTCAGAAACCTGCAGGTCCAGGGCTCCAGCAGCAAAAGAGCCACCACCGATGGTGGCAGAACTGGGGGAACCCAAATGCCCGACAGCAGCATCAATTCCTAAAAACAGCCCTTTGTTTTCAGCTGCTTGGCCAACCATGGCAACTCAAAGAGAGGAGAAACACCTACTGGTCCTGCTCATCCACGAGCAAGGAGCCAGGGCAGAGGACGAGCTACGTGGTTCGGTGCTGAAGCTAATGGAGATGCAAAGATGAAGCAGAAAACGTCCGTAGGACCTACCCGTGAGGGGAGGCAGCATCTCCAGGGCGCAGAGGGAACCCGAGGAGAGGGCAGAATTAGCAGGGTGCCCCCCGGACAGGCTGGGTACCCGTGCTGGAGGCCCTCTGCCACGGTTCCCAAGGCAGGACCAACGAAGAAGGGTTTTGGAAGAGGCTCTCCAAGCAGAAGGCGCAGCTCACACCGCAGCATCTTCACCCCCAAAGACCGGGGCAGCTCAGCGATGGGGAGAGCACCCCATCTTTCTCGTCTAAGCTCCCCCCCCCGTGTTGGCAGAGCTGCAGACACCGCGTGTTTGCAGACATGACGAAGAACAAGGGAATTGCAAACAGCACGTTCCTGTTTCGAGCTATGCTATTTACTAGACCACAGATTCAGCTTAAAAAATAATAAAGTGTGGATGGATTTTTTTAATTCTTTTTTTTATGAATAAGAATTCTCATCCCAAGACCCAGAGCAGCTGGAGGGATTTTTCCAAGGAGTTAAAAAAGGGGAAAAAAAAAAAAAAAAAAGCCCAAGGACTTTGATCAGACCTCAACCATGGAAAATTTCAGATCAAAGGTGGATATTTTGAGAAGTTATGAGTGTGGTAAAAGAGGGATTACAAGCAAAAATGCTTTGCAGCCCTAACAGAATGGATTTTACAAAGCGTCCAGTATGTTCTCTACATACTCACTTCGCATTCGGGCGTTCCATTTCCATATCAAAAGCACATTGCTGCCAACCCATACGCTTAAAGACGTTCCCCCGTGTTAATGTGAACCTTGGTGACGTGGAGAGTTCAATTTCGATAATTAAAGTCTTTCCTGGCCCTGCCTGCCGAGTTTACAGGAGAGGCAGCCGGCGTGAAGGGACGGGCAGAAGAAAATCGGGGGTTTAGCGCAGAGCAAGCCAGCGATGCGCTGGTATTTACTCTGCTCTTCTCTCCACCTATTTTATTATTCTGCCTTGTTCAATCCTTCGTATAAAAAACACCAAAGGGGGACAGGCAGAGCGGGGAGAGCCTCCCCAGAGAAGGAAGCCAGCACCCCAGCCCTTCTCCCGGCGAATGCCGCTCAGCTGCAGGAGAGAAGAGCCGGAGCAGGCGACTCCTCGCAAAAGAGCTTATTCTGTTTAAAATAACACAAAAAATACACTATTTATTCCTTCCTTCTTCATCTCTCCTGACACACCGCCGTTACTCAGCTCCGCTTCTACCCCCAGACCTCAGTGATGTTTCCAGCCTCCAAATGGCTAATTACAGTAGTATAGATTTACATTACAGTATTACAGATTCACGTCTTATTTTTTTATCCAGATGTTTTAAAGTTTCCCAGCACAGCTCAGTACGAGGACAAAAGTTTCCTCGTCTGGCTGACTCACCACCACAATTGTTCCCTAATTACTAAGCGACTTTAGATCCTACTGAAGAGGGACAACAGAAAACTGACTTCTTTAAAGGAAATTCCTCGGTATTCTTATTGCCTTTAACATGAGCTGAAGTCTCCCTGAAATGCAAGACACATAATATTCTCCTTCTCTTAATTAAGAAGCAGCTTTCGAGGGAGGGAAACGAGCATCTGGTGGCAAGCAGCCGCTGATTCACGCACTGGCCCCGCCACCACCGTCACCTCCCGCACTCCTCCAGCCCCCGGGAAGGTTTGGCTGTGCCCGGCTGCACGCTGGGGAATAACCCCGGGAGCCGGCGCGGGCCCGGGCGCTCTAGAAGCGATGGTCTGAGTCTACAAAAAAAAGGAAAAGGCAGCTCTGGATGGCTGCCAAGGTCGTTGCGCTGATCTGATTCTCACTTAAAATCTGGCGGAACGGCTAATAATGAAAAATATTTTCTCTTTCTGCTCGTTCCTTGAACTGGCCAACTCATCAAGACAAAAGATGTCTACATTTCAGTTATCTAGTCCTTATCTTTACTCTCCTAAACATCCATCCCACCAGACCTGGCTGGAGAAAGTATTTCATGCGGAGGAGCGCAACTGGTGCTACTGCAACACAAATTGGTTGCTTTTATTTTCCGCTTTATCATCTTCAGCATCTGCGTACGCTGCAATTTTAAGTATTTTATACTCCCACCAGAGCTTATAGACTTTGTGCCTCGTCTCTGTAGACGACCTGTGTTTTTAAAAATCCTTTTCTTTTACAAGATGTAAGTAAATTTGAAGCCCCCACTCTCCCTTGTATCCAGCACTTACAAAACATACACACGGTAGGTGGGAATCCATCGGGCAACAGAGCGCCCACAACAAAGAAACACAAAATAAAACCACCACAAGGTCTTTAAAACTTAAGAGACGCCTTCTGAGCCCGGGCAGCATGATGCCACCATTCCCAGGGGAAGGCGGGCAGACGTGGCACCAGCTCGGTGGGGTCACACCTCCCTGGACCCGCTTTCCTTTTGGGGGACGTTCACTTGGTCAAGGAAGTTGTAGAAACCCAGCTTGGCTTGGGTACTGCTAGCTCTTGTACAGGCACGGCCTGGTTCTAAGTTTAAGCTCAGAAAGATCCCCAAGAGCACCGGGGAGAGGTGGAGTAGAAGAAGAGAACGGGTTTTGAAGGACTCAGAAGCCCTCTTTGCATTAGGAGGGCTACGTCCCTAATTTCTGGGCGAGAGGCAGATATAGCTTCCTTCATCACCCATCTAATTCCCAAAAAGTGCCTGAAGATGAAGGTGTAGGTTACCTGAAGATGAAGGAGTAGGTTATCTGAGAGGAGAGGCCACCTAACGCCAAGAGGCCACCCAGCTCTGGCCAGGGAATGCATCTCACCGCGCACACAGGATTCCTCCATGAAGAAATTTCCTTCCCCAACCCTGGGTGTTTTCAAAGATCACCAGCACCATTTTTCCCAGAGTTTTTATACCCAGGACTACCACAGATCCGACGCTCCCAGCCCAGCGGTCAGATCCTCAGCCCTGCCACCGTCACTGCCAGACAACTTGCCTGTCCTCTGGCCTCTTCGTTCCTCGCTCGTACGCCGAGGATGGGGGGGACAACGAGTCTCTCCGTCTCTTCTTCTCTTTACTCTGGCTCTGCCTCTCGGGATCCCGCTCTCTGCTCAGGATGGGGTTCTTCGGAGTAGGAGTCTGATCCCTGTGGCCAGCTGTCTCTCTCCCACGGTCAGCTGTTGTGGAAAATGGGTAAAAGGGAGAGAATTTTCATAATTCAGATTATTTCTAGCTCTCTCCTCCTGTAGCTTCAGTAGCTTCTGTTAGTCAACAGAGTCTTCATTCAAACAAGTTACAGGTTGCCCGTATCGGCCTCGGGGCTACGCCTCCCATCACCCACTGCTTAGATTATCTTCCCTATTTCAGGAGCTGTTTTCAAGGAGTAGGAAGGCCGAGCTATGAAAGCAGAACATCTCTTGACGGCCCAGACTGGGAAAATTAAGTGGTTTCATAGGAGGGGGGCGATACAAGGGAAAACGTGGGTACATACCACTGTTCTCCTTTTCTGCTTGACTCTTCTTCGGGATCCGGTAGACCTCCTGCAAGGCAAGCCACAAGAAGGGTCAGAGTTTCAGCTGCTCACAAGAACAACCCCAGGATCTACAGGGCCGCAAGAATCATTAACGTGGCACTAATCATTTAACAAGTCAATCATCATTTTAAAACAAACAAACAAAAAAAAGTGTCGCTCGAAGCAAAGTTCTGGTCTTAGGCAAATTATTGTGGTGCTTTCTATATATTGCCTCTGGCCAGCGTTTCATGTTTGATGAGTTTAGGTGGCTTTCTGGGCCAAGTGCTACAGGATCTAAGTTGCCCATCCCACCCACGTGCTACGAGCACCTGAACTTGCAACCCTGCTGGAATAGGAAAAAAACCCAACCAACCAAAAAGAAAACCCAACAAACAACATTTTTGCAATTAAAGAAGCTATTTTGCCAGCCCTGGTGCTCCCACAGTGACCACAGCCAGCACAGATCCCACAGAGTCCCTGTCTGTCGGGGTGTCTAAGGCCACCGATCCCCACCCTGGCAAACCGAGCTGAACGCGGACATCTGACCTGTCCTCTAACAACACCGCGGTGACGTGCCAGGCTACCGTCAGTGCCTGAAGACCTCCCATTGCACCCATCCTGGTCTTCAAGGCAAGACAGACACAGTTTCACCACACTGGAGAAACAGAGACCGCACTGGTGGCCATCCTTTGGTCACCCTTCCCGTGGGCTCCCATGGACTATCCCAGCACCCACCAGCCTCATCGAGGACAGGGTCCACCATGTTTCCCATGATGTTCCCCAGAGCCGACGCTTAACGCTGGCGCACCCCGAGGGAACTGAGGAGGAGGCCGTCTCCCAGGTCTGAGTGAACCCCCTGGTCCAAGCACCTACTGAAGGCTGCTGAGATCAGCTACCAACACCCACAACCCTTCTCCTACGGCAGCCAACTCGTACCCTGCTTCTTATCCAGCCCGGGGGCCTCGGCCCAGGAGAGACACGGAGCTGCGGGAGCGGGGCCAGAGGAGGCCCCGGAGATGCTCCGAGGGCTGGAGCCCAGCTGCTGGC
>KL281862.1:14314-29046 GCA_000699545.1 Podiceps cristatus
TGTCCCCAGAAACTTGCAACTACCACAGAAACTCACTTTTCCCACGCGTTAAGTGGCTCCCCCTGCACCCAGCGGCCTTTTACATCCACATTTGGACTAATAAAAACATATTTATATTTTATATATAAGAAAATATATTCTGAGCACTACGTTTCAGCCTAAGAAAATAGATTTTCCTTTGGTGAAATAAATGAAAGTATATGAAACCCTGCTGCGGTCTGTTCACAAGATGCAAACACTTCAAAAGTGTTGCCGAAGGCTAATAAAAAAAAGTTATTTTGGCCAAGATTTTAATTTTTCATGGAGCCTGAACGCAATGCCGCAAACACTTGCAGTTTGAAGCATCTGCACATGCGCTACCATGTGCTGTGACCTCTTCCAGTGACGAAAGGCATTAGGAGGATTTCAAATACGTGTAGACGTGGCGCTCAGGGACACGGTTTAGTGGTGGACTTGGCAGCGCTGGGTTAACGGCTGGACTCGGTGGTCTGAAAGGTCTCTTCTGACCTAATCCTCTATTCTATGATTCCCGAAAATACGCCCTTTTCTACTTGTTCTTATTTCCTTACACGTTTGCTATGGATGAAAAGAGGTGGGAGCAGGAAAATCAGATCAGGAGAGGCCAGAGCAGAGAGACAGAAGCATTACCAGTGCTCCCCTTTCCCAAACCCTTTCCCTCCGGAGCCCAGGCATGCTGCCCGTGCCCCTCCGGCTCAACCCAAGCCATGCCAAACTGGAGAAGACCCCCCCAACCGTGAGGCAGCAGATCCACGAGGACCGGGGCAGGGAGGATGACCTGCAGTGGGGTTGAGACGGCGGCCACCACCTTAACGCCAGGCGGGCAGCGAGGGCTGGAAGGAGAGCAGGGTACGATGCACGCCCAACGCACCGCTACATCTCCAAGACCCCCAAGCCCAGCTCTTGCCGTGCCACCACGCTCCTGCCTGGTTTCGGTCCCCTTCATGGCCCATCCCACCCGCCATGCCGAGGGAATTCCCCAGTAGACACACTCGCGCTGCTCCTCATCCCTTGTAGCAATTCTGACCTTTGAATAGCCGAGCGCTAGCACAGCTCCCGGTACTAACTCATGTATTTCAAACCAAACCCCGTTTCTTCTGCCCGGGTTTCACGGCAGGTCATGGGTCAGAAGCCTGAGCAGCACCCCACTCAGCTCCAAGCCTGCTGGCAGAATAAGCTGGGGACAGGAGATCTGTGCTGACCGGGGGGGTTTGCAGTACGCCGCTGCTTTGTTAACTGGGGTTTTGGGCCTTGCAAGGGCCTTTAGGGCGTCCTCTGATCACCTCCGTTAATTATCCTGCCTAGGGAAAACCTTCCCTGGAGTCCCGGGCTCGCAAATGCCGCGACTGGGCTGCCAGGGTTGGGCGCAGCATCCTTGTCAAACGTCCCCGGATCACGCAGCAACGATTATTTCGATGCCACGATAAACAACCGCCTAGCACTACAGATTACGAAACGGGTTTTATTAGCGCCACCGTGCTTTGGGTTGTATTTTTAATCTAAATATTCTGACACGCAAAGCGTAAACGAAACTTTTATCGTGTTAGTGATGCTAATGTTCCTAACCGCATGTATAAAGACATTTTACAGCGTTAACGACCGTCCAAATTCTGGTCGCTTGGGAAAAAAAACCTCGTTTTCTTTTAATTCCAGCTTGTAGCAAGCCCTTGCTCTGTTCCCTCCCTGAAGTTAGAGTCGTTCACAAGAACACCCAGTTCTTTGACGCAGAATGGGATGAACCAGCTCTTTTCTGGCTGAATAGAACCGGTATGGTCAGGCGAAAGGAAATAACCCTGAAGACACTAAATCAAAACTCCAGGGCATCCCCGATGGCGGCTGCAGCTGCAGTTCCCCCCCGGGACGATCAATTCCTAAGAGATATACTCAGCGCTATAGAAAGAAGCTGTTCGGGGGGAATGTGCCGAGATGCCGGCTTTCCCAGAGCAGGATTTGTGCTCTCCTAGGACGGGAGACGGAGCAAAGCCAAACCTCGGTGAAGCCACCACAAGTCCCCACTCCATGACCACAAGAACGTCTGAAGGGCGTTAATTCTTCGCACTCACTGCGACGCCACGTGTACCGATCGCAACCTTGATGCTTCGGGGGGAAAAACACCAGGGACCTTCCCTGAAGCGCTAAAATATCCTTTAATTTAGGGCATGGATGAAGCAGAGGGGAAGAAAAGATGCACAAAACTGTCACCGGGGGAGCGAAGACTGCTTCTAATTGGGTATTTAAAGCTTCCATACACTCAGAAATACAAAGCTTTAGCTCGACTTGACTCTCAACCTTATATAATGTTAATTTTCTAAATAAAATCCCACTTGATTGTTTTAAAGCTGGTTGGAAACTAATTGAGCGCCGTCTCCACTTGGCTGCCCGGTTGCACCAGTCTGCATCACTCGTTAGCAATGGGCCCACCTCCAGCACTGGATTTAACGAGAAAGACCAGGTTTGAAAGTCTCACTTTTATTGTTTTAGGAAAAAAAAAAAACAAAAACAAAAAACCAAACCCACAACATGTGCCCCATGGGCTAAGAAAATGTATTTTCCTTTGGTGAAATAAATGAAAGTAGAAGAAACCCTGTTGTGGTCTGTTCACAAGATGCAACCACTTCAAAAGTGCTGCTGAAGGTTAAAAAAAAAAAAAAAAGTGATTTTGGCCAAGATTATTTTTTTTAAAGTATCTATTTTGTTTTCCATGGAGCCTGAACACAATGCAGCCATCACGTGCAGTTTGAAGTGTCTGCAAATACGTATGCTGTGAGGAGAGGCATTAAGAGCCTGTAAATATGCCCTTTTAAAATTGTTCTTACTTATTTACACGTTTGCAATGGAACAAAAGACCCCAAATATAGTGTGTTTTTCACAAAATGCAAAGACACACGGCAGCAGCCCACCATTTGGGGGTGGGGAGGGCTGCAGAAGGAGCTGGCTGGGATAATAAAGCCTATAAAATGCTATTTACTTGCTGCCCAGAGGCGTTTTGCCTCTTACTGTCTCGTGGGGGAAGGCGCGGACCACGAGGGCAGCTTCTGCAGACCCGAAAGTACCCACCAGCGATGGGTTTTCTCTCTTTATTTTCTCTCTCCCACATCAACCCCCCCCAAAAATCCATTCTCAGACACACCACAGAGCAGCCCGTTCAAAAAAACTCACACCGCGCCTGGCCCAAGCGGTGCTCCCATCAGCAGGAGAGAAAGTGTGATGAGGAGCCACCAAGCCATGAGATGATGGATGAACCAGCCAGGACAACTCAAGGACAACGCAGCAGGCAAGTGGAGGGAAGAGCTAAGCTAGACCAGCCGCCTCAGCTCATAAAAAGATGTGTCCCATGAAATACCGGGACATGCACTGAGAAATTACTGGGAAAAAAGGGTCAATGGGAAGAGCAAGAGGCCAGGGGCCACCTGGAGCAAGTGGACTTGACAAATACGGCACTGCCACACGTTGCTTTAGGTTGACCGTGACACTGAAAGCGCAGCTGCGGAAGCTAAGAAATACAGGGATTTCAACTCAACGGAGATAATTCAGTCTAAGCTTCGAGGTCAAAGATGGTTGAACGTGCAAGAGGCAGGAAGGCATCTGCCCTCCCCAAGCAGGAGAAAGCATCTTCGTCTGAAAGACACGGCTGTGAAACAGGGACAGGAGGCACCAAAGGGGGAAACCGGGTGAACCCACGGCAGGATCTGTCCCATCAAATTGGATTGCCCTAACAAAAGTCCAGGCAGCTCAAAATACAAGATAATTATGAACCAGGGAGGGAGCTACGTCTTGCTGAAGAGCAGTTCCAGATCTACTCAATGGGCTGCATTGCCGCCAGCATCGATCTGGTGAAGATGGAGGCAGCCGAGTCTTTGAACCAGCAACAAACAGAGGAATATGTCAAAATTGCTCCATGAAAACCAGATGGTGGTCAAACCAGACGCAAGCCAGGGGGAACTCCGAAGAAAAGCCTATTTTATTTTTGGAAACGGAAGCTGCTGGCTTTGAGCGTGCATAACTGCTAAATCAATGCAACCGCCGCTAACAGAATCCAAATGGCTCTCTACCGTCCAGAACAATTTTTAATGAGTTGCACAGAAAATTAAGTACAGAAAGAAAAGTGATACAAGTTTGTTACAAACAAAAGAAAAGGAAAAAAAAAAACAACAACCAGGATTTAGGCTGTCCAGCTGCAAACACAAAACCATCCTGGGCTTGGGAGAGGCAAGAGAGCCGCAGAACTGTCTCAAGACTCAAAGGATGCAGCGTTAAGAAAGGAAGACCGTGCCTAACAAAGCCCTCTCCAGAAATCTGTCCCTTAGCTGCCAATTATTCCTGATTTAATGGGACTAAACTGGAGAAGACCAATGGACACCAACGATGGGCACAGGGAAACAGCAGCACAACTGGGGAGAGGCTCGTCTTGTGTTCATGCCAACGCAAGCAGGCAAAGGGGTACGCCGACCTGTGCCAACCCAGCCGTGCACCCGTGCTTCAGAACCTCTGCCGCCCAACCAGGGACTGGGCACATTTCTCCTGGGGCCGAGGGGATGAATCCCACACCTGGATGTAGAGCTAGAAAAAGCCACCTGCAGCCCACCGGAGCTCGCCACGTTTGCCAGGGCTTAGGTGCTCAAAGCCAAGATGGCCTGCGGACCGCGTTGTCTCACCTAACTCTGCTCTGGAGTACTCTGAACTTATGTTGTTGATTTGTTGAAGAAACATGACACAAACGAATCCATCCCCTACCAGGCTGGATACTCAATGCTCCACCAGCCCGGGCTGGACCTCCTCTTCCTTGCTTTCCTCCCTCCTGCGATGCTTCTTTCCTCTCTTCCCTCTGTAGCTCCCCAGCCCCTCTGCACGAGCACGAAACTCCAGCAGGATGCCAAGGGATGAAGGAGAGCAAGAGAAAGGACTAATGCCGCGACATCCCTGCTTGAAGGCCAAAAAAACCCCACCACCACCAACAGCCTGGCCGCTCACCAGTGCCTATTGTCTTCACAAACTATTTTTTGCTGTAAGTTATAACAAATTATAAGCCTCCTAATTAAAGCATGCGATGTGCGTGCCGGAGCAAGAGCCAGTCGCTCCAGGACAGCTTCTCTGGGAACAGGACAGGAAAGAGCAGCTTCACGGGGCTGTCCTATCAAGACGTATCAGACATGTTTTGGAAAGACCATCTCTGGAGAAGATGAAAGCTCAATTTGCCTGAATCACCCAAGCTCTGCTATCCCCCTTCAGGCTGATAATTAAGTTTACACAATGGGTGTTTTCATTGCAAAAGAGAAAGTCCACCTTGGCCAAAATTGGGGTAACACCTCAGCCTTGAACTGCAAGTCACTGCTAAACACTTGTGAGGCTGGAAGTGTCCAAGTAAAACCTTTTAAACCCGAGATACTTGTCTCTTTCAAAAGGTTTTTCTTAAAAAATTATCTTCTCCAGCTCATAAAGACAAAGTTTGGGGATCCTCACAGCTACAACTCCTACCTGCCCCCTCCCCAGAAGGTGAGGGCATCCTCTGCCCACCCCGGGGTGGAGGAAGTTGACAAAAGCTCCGTCCCACCTGCAGCAGAGCGGTGCCCAACCCACGCTAGCACGGTGGGACGTTCTGCAGCAGCCAGCGCTGCCATGCCAGCTGTGTTCACGTGGCATTAGTCAGTTGGCAGAGCACGCAGGCTCAGGACAGGACAGATTTTAGATGTGTAACGGGTCATCACAAGAAGCCTACGACTTGGGTAGTGGAGCTGCAGGACCCCAAGGCCCTGCTTTGGCATAGAGGGCGAGGAAACCCCAATGGCCAGACCACCCTGGAACACCAACGCTATTAGAACACGTGCTACGCTTGAAGCCAAACATGCTCTCCTGCCCCTCAGCCTCAGCTACTGAAACATAAAGCCATCAAAAGGACGTTGAGAAAAGCTTGCCATGCTTGGCGGTGCTGACCCTACCGCTTGTTCCTGTGATGCCAAGAGGGTAGAGCACCGGGTCTGTGGCCATCACATCACATGACGCCTCCATCACGGGTTCGGCTGCATGAATCAGTCCACGGAGCCTTACCTGAGCGCAATCCTCCAGCTGGAGCGGGCTAAGGCGCCTGGAAAAACCACGTTGAACCACCACCTGTGCCCTGGCTGGGTGTCCACCGACCAGCCTTTGCCACCTGGAGTGAGTTTTCAGCATGGGGAAAGGTATGCACCGCTTCCTCGGAGAGCGGGAACGGCGTGCACAGGCCCAGGCTGAAAACTTACCCCGCTGGGGAGTGTGGGTGTGTGTTGCGATGGGTATGTAGCAGTGGCCAACACTCCTCACGGGTTAAGGAGTCGGAGTGTAGGAGCCCTGTAAGCCGAGGACTTACAAGTCCTGTGTATAGAGGTATAGAAAAAGATAGCTCACTTAATCCTTTCATGCCAGGAGTTGGGATTTTCCCGGAGCGACGTCCATTGCCGGCAATGGACGCACCAAAATAACGTCGGCATCAATGAGTTAACCACCTCTGTCCTCTTTTCACCTATTATATTGCTCATGCATCATCCAGCTTCCCAACCATCTTCCCGTTTCTTCACCGTATGCACGCTATGTCCTCTCCCTTCTTCAGCACGGAGTTGAAAATGGAGTTGAGAAAAGGAGACACATGGTCAGCTCCTTGCTGCCCTGAGAAGCTAGATGGAAATGGTTGAAATTACAAGGGGGTCATCAGCAAGACTGGAGAGGACATAGCTTAAGTTACGAGGTTTCAGACCCTCCCGCCCCCCCAGCCAATGCCAGTTATTGCAGATGTTCCACCGCTCAAAACAAAACCAGCTTTTAAAAAGTTTGGATATGCTGGAAAAGGCACCCGGCTCTCTTGCCACTGGGGTGACCGGCTTTTTCCAAGGTGGCTATCATCCCCCTTCCATCTAAAGCGGCGCCCTGCCAGCTTCGTCGTGTCTTTTAGACACTGGCCACCTCCGGGCTGTCCTACGGCGGCATCTTAACAGGTGAGAGTCGGACAGAAGCAGCTAACTCTGCGTGCCATGATCAAGTCCAGGACAGAATCCATCCCCAGGTCCCAGTTCCCCACGAATGCTTTGCAGAAGAAAAACGAGTTTTCACAGACCCACGGCATGACTCTGGTTTTTTGAGCTAGGTTTGCCGGGATTACTACAAAGCTAGGCCTTGTGAGATGCACCCCCATCCCCACGACCACAAACGCACACTGCATCAGGCTATTAGCAACGTTGCAAAGACAGGACATTAATTAATAAGTACATTGTAACACAGATAGGATGTGAATCCACATCTTAAATAGCAACAGTGATGGGTCACGACTCCACAGCCTGACCGCAGGCTTCAGCAAAGGCCTCTAGATCCCCAAGGCTGAGCTCCTCCAAGCTCCGAAGAAAACACAACCCTTCGTGTTAAAATGACACTGTCAGATCAAATTTGGTCTTAAACCAATATTTTTGAGAAGTCACTCGTTTTGCGCAACTTCACGCTTTTCATTGGTACTTTTAAACATTTTTTTTCAGTGCTGTTTCAAGTTTAAACGCCAATCCTGGAAGGGGATGTGTCTGGTTGCAAACAGAAGACTGGATCTGGGCGGTCCAAACTAAGTCTATCTCCAAAGCAGTGTAGGACTAAGACTTAGCTTCCAGTTTAAACAACCCCAGGTATTAGCAATGGATGGAAAAGGACTTTTGTTTCAATTTAACCATAAATTCAACCTGACAGTGTCGCTTCAATAGAGAAACTCATGAGGCCCGCACAAATTTTAAGAGCCTGTAAATTAAAATCTAGTAAACGATGGATCACAGGTCCACTTGGCAAAGAGGGGAGGAAGAAAAAGAACCACAAGCTAACTTCTCTACAGAAACTTATTTTAGTTGTTGGTACAGTAAAGTCTCACCTCTTCTCCCACTAAGATTTATAGCACAAATGATTATGCTCAAACTCTGCAAAAGTTCAAGAGTATCTGATTCTTCTGAAAAATTCAGAGATTAAGGTAAGATTTCTCTTAAGACTTACGTAAATCTCTAGATACGTTCTATAAATGTTAATGTTTGTAGCTACGGACACTGAACGGTACAAGCAAAGGTTCACAGACTCAAAGCTTGCTGCGGCCTCCATCCGCGCGTGGCACTGCGGTATGCATTTTATTAGCCTCTTTTAAATCATTACTCATTATCAAATTCAATGGGTAGATCAACTCTTGAGCTATATGATGCATCATAAAGCATAAATTCGCTTAAAGACTACTTCCATTAATTAAAACTGTGCGGATGCTTGATAAAAGAAGGGCATAAAACCCTCTGGGACCTTTTCCACCAAGCCCGCACCGTGCCAGAAGCACGGCAGCACCTTCGCTTCCTTTGCTGGATCCTCAGCAAATGCTGCTTTTACACTTATTAAAGTGTAAAAATAACTTAAAGGCTCCCACCCCTCTTGGTCTCAAATATAATATCTATAATATATATTCCTTATATTACACGGAATAAAATCCTACAGAAGCAGCAGATGGGCGAGCAGTTTCCAAAGACCTAAAGAAATGCCAGGCAATGCCTGAAGCGTTGAACAGCGAGTTACTGGAACGTCATCCTATGTCCCATCAAAAAAAGCTGTTGGCTGATGACCGAACGGCCAAGTTGGCCACCTACGCTGCGTGGGGGCAGGGGCCTGATTCTGGGGGACAGAAGGCAGCCTGCAGCCACCAAGCCCTTCTCTTAAAGAGGTTATCTCCTCGAGGAAGACCTTGATGGGAGCGAAAGTAACACCCACAAATCTGAGTACCTACCCGATCTAAACACCAACTGCACACACCCAGACGTTAACCCCGCACTCCTACTACTGAGAGAGGCAATATGGCGAACAGACCGGTTTCTGGAGGCTCTATATGTTGCAGATGAAAACCAGATGTTAACAGGACAGGAAACACTGACGATATTCTGATAATTGAATTTAGGAGTAGATGCTCCGTCAATTTGTTTCAATGTTGACGGATACTGGGCCACTTCAACCAAAAACGCTTGTGGCGCTGTCGCTAGCCTCTTTTGCTGATTGGTTGAGAAGGGAATCTCAGTCCTTTAGAGCTGCCCTCCCCCTGAATAGCCTAAAAAATAACTGGATGACTACGGTGTCTTTGTGGTGCCCAAACTGCTGTTTCCTGCACCCAACGCACTGAGGCCTAGAAATCTGCTGTAAATCACGTACCGGGCAGTTTGCAGCGAAAGGATATATATAGAAAGCACCTAGAGAAGCCCTTTTGCATAGAAAAGGCAATCTTAGTTGTCAAACATTTACCAACACGACGACAACTTGGCCCCGTTTGTACCGAACCGCAAACAACTCTGCGTTTTCCTTAGCAAGAGCAGAGGCGGCGTAGCTGCAGGCAGGTGCCTCTTACCTTGAGCTCCTTCCAGCTGTCGAGCAGCCTGGTAGCCAAATCGCTCACATCCACGATTTTGTCGGTTTGTTCCTGGCTTCTCTCGCTCTCAACGTCAGATACACCTTCCTCTTCATCTTGAGATGGCGTTTCCATCGTAATGGGCTCCTCCAGCTTCGCGCCGTTGCTCTCTTTGACCTCTGCTTCAGGCTCAGCCTCCAGCTCCGCGCCTTGGGGTTTGCTGCTCTCCACCGGCGCATCAACAGCAGCTTTGATCTCCTGCTGCTGCTGCTCCTCTGACACCTCCATCGGGGCACCCTCCAGCTGGTCCAGGTCCTCTTTGCCCTCCTTTCCTTCCAATTCGCTGGTTGTATCTGAGATGGCACTGTCCATGCTGTTTTCACTTATAATTTTCAGCCTTCGAAATACCAGCTTCTTAGGGGTGTCCGTGTCACCTTCCACACTCTGCTTGGTGGAAAGATCGGGTGTGTTGAGCGGCGTGTGAGCCCGTGAGGTGTTCTCGCTCGAGTAGCCATCCCCTTCGCTGAGCTGCGGGACAGCAGTCTTGGTCTGAGCCCAGCGCTGAATAACGGGAAGCACTTTGCTCTCCTCCAGCATGTTCTTGGTAGGTATAGGCAGGAGCTCTAGCGTCTTCATAATCTAATTGCAAAGACAAAATCACAACGTTAGAGCCATGAGAATTTAAAGCCATCTCCAACCTGGAACGATTTCCTTTTCTCAGCAAAAGGTAACTCTGAAATATCAGTGTGACGGCGACAGGTCATGGGTCAGGGATAGCGGCGTCCCTCCTCAAGGCTGAACTGCAGCGGTGAACTTCTGCCAAGAGCAAATAAACCGTGAGCGGGTGGAAAACAGTGAGCACAAGTATTTAGCAATTAAACTAGTTTAGCAATTATTTGCAATGAAACTGATTTCAGAGCTCAGACGCTTACGGCTGGCCATACGCATTCCCAGGACAATGAATACAATACAGCAGTCAGATACGGTACACGAAAGAAACGTCAAGATGTATCAGCAGTCAAAACAGAAGAGATCAACCCAAAAAAGTTTGCAAAGTAATACTGGGAAAGCTTTTTTTATCGCTTGACAGAGGTACCCTGTGCTGCAGGAGAAGCTGGAGCATCACCAGCGTCAGTCGGAGGGAGCCAGTCTGCTGCTGGTGGAACTAAACCTTACGCACAAAGAGATACGGGCAAGTGGGGATCCTCCTTCAGTCCTCCAAGCACGCGAGAAGCGCCGATGGCACTTCCAGTTGATTTCATCTCGCCAGAAAATGAGGCTGCCGCTAGCACCTGCGCAGCCAGTACCACAACAGGCTGCCAGCACCCAACAGGGCAGTCCCAGGAAGAGGTATCCTCCTTTAGACACCGGGAAACACTCGGAGGTACCAGACGATGAAGCCAACACAATGTCAGAGACCACAGCACAGCTCATGCTATAGCGCTTTCCTCTGGAGACCAGCCAAAAAGTTTGCCCTCAACAGGGTTGTCTCCACGGCCTGAGATGAGAAACAAGTTATTGAAAAGATCTTCAAAATCCTTTTATAAAACCCATCAGTGGGAACAGGCATCGCGGGCACAGAAAGAAGCAGCAGGCGTTAAATAAGCACAAGCCTTCCAGGATCCAACAACTTCTGACCCAAGAGAAGACCCCAAATCCCTCGTTCTGAAGCAAGAGATGGCCGGTCCTTCTCCAGGACTTTTCAACTTGTTCACTTTCAAAACCAGCCCTCCAGGAATGAAGGACAAAAGATGGTTTTATGGTATTACGCTAATTTCTGCCATGGGCATCTGATGGCCAAAAGACCATTTCTCTTAAAAAATGAGGGTTTTTTTTTTAAAAAAAAAAAAAAAAAAAAAAAAGAAAGAAACAAGAGGAAAAGAAGGCAAAGTGCGGTCTGACCCCTATCATAAGCCTCATTTGTGACTCTGTAAAGAACTAGCTGGATTTAAAAAGAATATATCCAATCCACGAAACCCCACCAAAGCTGACAGCGCACTGTGAGCAGACGCCTGGAGAGCGGAGGTGAAGCCACCACCACCACAGCAATCCAGTTTCCCTCTTCAAGCTTGGGGGGGAGCTGCTCTAGGTTTGAGCTCAACGAGGCTGAGTGCCTGAATCTATTCCAGGGCAAAACCAGAGCCTACCCTGAGCGTTGATTTCTCCAAAGCTGGAGGATGGAGATGAACTGGAGGCGAGCTATCTAGCAGCTCTGCGATGCCAGGGCACCTGTACGTCTGCGAGCAAGGAAGGCGGGCACTACACGTACAAAAATCCAGACCTGACTCCCTCGGAGCAACGGCTTCAACGTGTATATAAAGTGGAACGGATCCTACCTACCCCAGAGAAGAAAACACTGCAGTCCCAAAGGGGAGTAGCTCCCTCCTAAGACAAGGCTGATGAAGCATGGGCAGGTCTGCTCAAACCCCACAAGTCAGCAAGCTCTAACCTAACATCAGAGACCCCTAACCCAGCAGCACTAAAGTTTTCCAGGTATTTACAGCCAAAACTTTGTCTGGACGGATGAGGACCAGGCGGTGGAAGCGGTGGCCTTCTCAAAGGACGTGCTGCAGAGCAGATGGATCTGCTGTCCCTCTCACCACCAGTGACACAGGCTCTTTGAGAGAATCATAGAACCATAGAAAGGTCTGGGTTGGCAGGGACCCCAAGGATCACAGAGTTCCAACCTCCCTGCCACAGGCAGGGACACCAACCTCCAGGCCTGGACCTACCCGAGGTTGCCCAGGGCCCCGTCCAACCTGGCCTTGAACACCTCCAGGCATGGGGCATCCACCCCCTCTCCGGGCAGCCTGTTCCAGCCCCTCACCACTCTCTCTGTAAAAAACTTCCCCCTAATATCTAATTTAAACCTTCCTTCAGCTTCAATCCATTCCCCCTTGTCCTGAGAAGCACAGAAGCCGTCTTCTTAGGCCTGATATCAAGCTGGGCTCCAAAAATCTTCAGGCATCCTCATCCCACCCCAGGAACTGAGGGCTCACAAAAGCAGAGGTAGGCAGCTCTTCACCTCTGATACCGACGGTGTCCGTTTCTCTGAGGGAACACCTGAACGCACGGTGTTCAAGAGGAGAAAGGCACGAGTAGGACATGACTCATTCAGAGGCGCTAAGCGCCAGCTTGGAGAAAAACCCTCTGAGCTAAGGAAGCAAAGGTTGGGCAGGATTCTCACCGCTTCTGGAAAACAAGGAAGTCAACGGGAGAAGAGGCGCCCCGAGCTCTAGAGCTCGTCTGGCTTCTGCTTTCCTGCTCGGATGCAGGACCGCGTGCGCCTCTCCAAACTGCACGGCAACCTTCTCCTAGAAGCGTCTTTATTCAAGGAACTTCCAGATGTCTTTTTGCATGCAATGTCGAAGTGGATATAGAAAACAGAGATATTCAAGTTCCATTTCAGACCGTCAATACCTCAAATTCCCTGGGCGGTTCAGTACAGAGTAAACAGCAACGATCTTTATTTCAGTCTGGCTCATGTCACTAACTCAGAAATCTAAGAAAAACCACAAGAGCAAATTCTTTCCATATATTAAGGATTCCCCTTAAAGCAGAAGTTTTAGGCTGTAGTTTTGAGGATACCTGCAGTTTGTTTCCAGGAACACTTGGCATATAATTTGCAGATAAAAAAAAAAAAAAAAAAATGATCACACTTCTAAGCAATTAGCAATGGAAAAAGAAACTTAGGAAAGTTTTGGACCCGAGGGAATTACTGACCTCCAGCTGCAACTTCAGGTTGTTAGCGGTGCTTCCCCTCCCGTCGCCCAGCTCCGTCATCCAAATCCAGAGGAGAGACAAGCCGTGACATTCCAGGAAGGACTTCAGGCAGGACTGCGAGTGCGTGTTCTGGATGAGCCAACGTTAGAGAGAGTCGGTGGGAACCGTTAGAGACTTACGGGCAAAACCCCCTTTGCTTTCACGGGCTGACACGGCAAACGGCTCCACCGGGCTTATGCCACCTGTCAAACTCACTGCAGAAGCCAGAACTAGGCACCTACCGAGTCAGCGCACGTCTAATGTCATTTAAGTGGCCGTAACTGCTGGGTTTGGAGCAACAGCGCGTGCAGCAGAACCGTTACAACCCAGTGGACAGCTCGCGCTGGGGAACAAGACTTAACGGTAACGGACCGCACGGAAAACTGGCTGCAACTCATCTGCACGCAGTCAGAGGGAGAAACGCGGGATAATCCTGGAGATAAGACGACTACAGTTTTAAGCCGACAAACTACTCGTTTACGGTGTAAATCCCCTATGTACAATTTGCTTCTACAAACGGGCGTTTTGCGTCACCACCCGAGTTCCACCAAATGCAAAACAAGCGAAGGGTGGAGATGACACACAGTCTGCACCCCAGCAGAACCGCTCGGCTCGCGCTTGGGACGCCGGCACAAGTGCGAGACCTTTCTCCCGCCTTCCCCCTCCTCCTCTCCGAGGACCTGGCTTTAACAGGACACCGTTTCTGCCCCTTCGTCTGGGCCCTCCTCACCTGGATGAGTTTGAGGCAGGTGAGCTTCTGCTCCAGCGTTTCGATCCGAACCATCAGCCGGGATAAGCTGAGCACTTGGTTCTTATCCGAGAGACCCTCTCCGTTCTCCAGCAGCGCTTCCAGCTCCCCGTCCACCTACCGCGGCCAGAAAAAAACGACGTCTCAGGTCGTGCCAGGCTCATGCCACCCTTCGCGATGGCAGAGGCAACCCGTTCCCTGGCTTTGAGAGCCGGGAGAAGCCTCTCCCAAGCAATTCCATACGGAAAAGAATGCCGGCTTCAATTCGACTCAGCATGGTTGGGTTTCTTTTATCTGGACTATTACAGGGTTGGGGTTTTTTTTTTGAGCCCTTAAATCCCGCACAAGAGCACGCTGTTCCCACCAGTTGTTTCCACCGGGGCCGGAGGGCAGCCCGTTGCGCTCCTGCCTGACACCCACGCAGCGGGCAGGCACCCCCCGACTCCAAGCCCCGTTTCTCTGAACGGACGGCACGTTTCAGACGTCCACCCCTAACGCTGCGCGGAGGAAACTCCGGGTGCCTTTACCAAAACAGTCACAAGTTTAGCTTTTCCCATAGGAAAACAGCTGTGCACGAAGAGGTTATCTTTAACTGCTGATAGATTTAATTCTTTAAATACCTGACGGGTATTTATAATCTTTACAACCAGAGGTGCATTCCTCTCCATGCGGACACCGAAATAAGGTTCGTAATTTAGCCCACTGCTCAGCGCCACCAATCAGCATTTTAAAACCACTTATAAGTGACTTATAAATAATTTCTTGGCTTCTTGCCTCTCCGATACAGTAAATAAAAACGAAGCCGGCATTTTTAAAGGCAGCTTCTCTCGGAAGCGC
>KL281862.1:29077-52761 GCA_000699545.1 Podiceps cristatus
AAATCCTATTTGTAGGAATAAGGATTTGGAATTTCAAGGAGAGATCAATTACATCTCGTAGGAAGCAAAAGGAGCCCATCCAGGAAAAACTCCTTCGGATTGCTTTGCTCAGACTCCTCTGCAGCCTCCTACATCCACCACTGCAACTCAGTGTGGGAATAGGTTCACAGAAGAGGATTACATGCATGAAAAGCTATAAAAAGACTAAAAAAAGGCTGGATTTAAGTTACATATTTCATTCGCGTCCATCTGCAAGCACAACTGTAACTGAAGTCAGCGCAAATACGACACACGTTCGTACAGGTTCCTCCTGGAAGCTGACTTGCCTCTAGGCCAAAGCAATTAAGAGATTCAAATTTCACATCCCCGCCTGGAGATGGCAAACATCTGCGCCCTTTCAGCTGTCAGATTTCAGGTAATGTCCCCAGCGGTGAAGCCGGTATTGCCCATCTTTCACTGACGTTTAAAAATCACGCAACACAAAACACATTTTTAAAATTCGGTATGCTTTTCCTTAAATGAAAAGCGGGCGGTATTGATGACCAGGTACTGTACCCGTGAAAGCCCCTCGCTGGAGGGACTTAGTGCCAAGTTACCCAGAGAAAGGAAATAGAGATTTAACTAAAACTCCACGAAAACACAAGTACTGAGGGCCTCTGTGAATTAAAAAGATACAAATACATTCACGGAAAAAACCGCATCTTGAGTGATCCTGAGTCACTCAGCCCAGAAGCCGACTACAGAGGCGACCTGAAGACTCAACGGAGAGGATCAAGCCCAGGGCCAACCCTTGGTTGCCGCTACTCTTTAGAAATAAATTCAAAAACACGCAGAAAGGAGAATCAGACTCACCGAGTCCTTCTTCCGGGAGCGCTCCTTTTTCATTTTCCCGCCGGCGGCTCGGATGCTGACCCTGTTCTCTCCTCCCAGGTAACCCCGGCAGTTGGCCGAGCCGCAGAAACATTTCTGAGCCTCTTTGCTGTGGGTGGGCATAAACGACGGAGCGGTTTAGTAACAAATCAGCCGCATTCACGGCGAGTTATTCTACCTTACTCTGAAGTGCATCCTCAGAAGAAAGGACGGGAACTTCTCTGCGCGGGAAGGCCTTTCTGGCCACTGAAAATTCAAAGTCTGTATGTTTTACATAGCTACCGCGATCCCATGTTGTCTCAGCTGGAAACGAAAACCTGCTTTCACTTCCAGGCTCTACTTAGGTCGAGAACCAAGAACCAGAAAGGACAAGGTGGAGTGTTGGGTCTCCTAATTTCTTACCACACTCTGGAATCAATATATTAATTTTCCTAATGAATATGTAATCAAGATTATATATTCATGAGGAAAAAGGCACGCATTTTATAGCTCAAAACAGAATAAATTCATGAGAGTAGTAAAATTCAGGTGGAAGATTTTTTTTTTTTTGTACAGATATACAACAACGGAGAGCAGAAGAGATATAAATTATATTGTATTCAGGCAATATTCCTACAAAGCCTCTGTATTTTCTACTTGCCATACCGCAAATTTTAACCTACACGCCAAAATTGCGTGGGAGAAGGGGGAGGTTTTGGAAATGTGCGTAACCCACTGGAGGAACGTGGCTCCGCGGCGCTGGCGGTGAGAACCAGGGAAGCCCCACTGCGGGATCTTCTGTGAGGCGGAACCTGCGCCCAAGAGACCAGAGCTGGAAAACTGCAGGGAGAGGAAGGAGCTTCCCTGAACTCGGCTGTGCGAGATGCCAAAAGGAACCCGTAGAGCCAAAGGATTCCCCGTCAGAGGCCCTGACAGGGCCGTAAGATGAAACCCTCATAATTTTGACTACGCCATAGAAAAATAAAATTCTGGGTGTATAGCTTGCGCATTACGCGACATTCCCCAGCTTTAGAGACGTTCCTACGGGCCGAGAAATCGAACAGGCCTCGCTGGAAGGGAAACCAGAGGGGCTGAGGCCAAGTTTGCCTGCCTTCCTGCGAGTCTGCACCAGGAGCTGAGAGCTACACAACAGCATCTGACACTTCAGCACAAATCATTTTATAAGGCAATTAAAAATTCCGATTCTTCTGCATATAGAAAGAGCCATAGTGTGGCAGAAGGCAGGATCCAGAAGGAAAAAGAAGAGACGCTCCTTCAACAACTGCATTGTTAAAATAAACCTAGGCATTATAAAATGCATCTACAATTAATCTCATAATTACAAGTTGCTTCAGGCCTGTCAGACGCTATTTTGTGCTAACGACATTAAAGGGAGTGAAATACTTCGCCCTACACCTGGGCAAGCAGGAAGATAAAAACGTCAGGCTCAGGTTTAGAGAAGGAAGCCAAAGCCCGCGCCGGAGCTTGCACACCTGCACTCGCGGAGTCGGACAGGAAGAGGCAACGTGCTGTCTGCTGGGGTTTTACAGCTCTGCAAGTACTCACAAAGTCGTAAACCGGGGGTGGGCGGGAAGAAGAGGCATTATCTAAAAGTATTGCAAAGTCTGGAGCTTGGGTAATTACTAACTAGACGGAGGAAAGAAACAGTCAAGATAATTATCTGGGAAATTTCCACTGGGGAAAGAAGGTACGAAGCGGAACAAAAAGGCAATAAAGTAACTCTGGGAAAGACATTAAATCAATGGGAAATTCCTCTTCCAATCTCTTCTGTTAGAAATGGAAGAAACTTTATCCAGGTAGTTTTTTACGTAGGTGGATTCCCAGCTCTGTTAGCACACGGCTTTGCAACGGCTTCTTTCGGAGCAGGACTTTTCACTGCACCGCTGCTCACAAAACCCTGCTTCCAGCAGCTTAAGCAGAGGGAGAGGAAACGTACCCGTATCTCTGGAACTGGTAATCAAAGGTCAGCTCTGAGCCCGATGGGACCAGTTTGGTGGTGAAAAATCCAACTCTGAGCTGCCCATTCACAGTCCACTAAGGCAAGAAAAAAAACAAGGTGACAACAGTTATTACACAAGCCAGGCTCGACTCTGGTTTTGCTCGACCTTAACAAGACTAAACCTTCAAACAGCATCACTGATAAATTGAAAATCTGCGAACTGGTTCGGCACTACTTGCCCGTTTCAAGGGTAGCTGTTTCCATTTCACTAAGTTACAACAACAACCAAAAAACCCAAACCAAACACAAAAACCCCACAAACAAACAAAACCAACCAAACAAAGAAGAGACCTGAAGATCAAGGCTAAATGCTTTTCACGCCAAGCTCGCTGTCGCAGTGTTAGTGAAAAGCCAGAAGCAGCAGCTTTGATCCAGCAGTTTACCTTTTGTGTCTCGCAGTTTGGTTCACAGCTGTGGTTCATAAAACGAGAGCAGTTTCCTTTCTGGGTAGCATCGATTATCTGAAAGGAAAAGAAAGAAAAAAAATACATCAAAACAGCCTCCCTCTCTCCGCACCGGGCAGAAATAGGAAGCGGTAGAGCTACGGACGCCGCGCGTTCGAACGCAACCCACGTAGAAGTCATCAACCTTTCCTGCTCCATCTGTCAACTTTATTTGGTTTGGAGAACGAGTTTTGTAATGATATGATGTGCCCCCCCCTCCAAAAAAAGAAGAGCACTACACAAGTGGTACGTGGTTCTTAGTTTTCATTACAGGTGAATACGGAGTTGTTCAGTTGGGCGGGGGAGCCTGAATCTTTAATACGGGTTTCTGACCCTCAGATACGTGGTACAACGACCGTGAGGGCTGGGGAAGCCGAACGTCTCTGCCACACGCACCGTACTTGAATAGAAAGGTCGTTTCCTGGCTTACTGCGTCCTCCCTTTTATAACTGGAAGCACTCCCCTGTGCCCCCTTGTGATCACATAACAATCCCACGGCAGCTAAAAAAACTGCCTACTTTGGGGGAAAAAAAAGAAAAAAAAAAAAAAAAAAGCACTCGGGGTATTTTTAGCTCGTTTACTGTAAAGCTACCCAGACCCAAAACGTCTTGACAGAAGAGACGGCAGAAAACGGTATTAAATGTCTACGTGTGCACTTTGTTCTCAGCAAGGGAGGGCCCGTTGCTCAAGGTAAGCAACGCCGCGCGCTCTGCGTCGCAGCTCCGTGATCCCGCAGAGCTGAAACAGCTGCCAGGCAAAGACAGATAATGAAGAACTTCTGGTATCTAAATATTCCGACGGCCGTAATCCTGCACGTAGGGACTCCACCGGCTGACAGGGGCCCAATTTAATGTAGCTCCGTGAGCAAGGGAAGTGAGGAAAGGTGGTTTGTTGGGACATTTTCTAGACTGGTTTACTGGGGCATCCAAGAACAACTGAGTTTGGCTCGAAGCACCTCCCGGAGCTGGGCCACAGACGCGGTTTCTCTCCCGCACAGGTTGCTCGTGTGGAAGGGATGGGCCACACTCCATCCTTTCCCATGGGAGGACAATTTCTCCTCTCCAAGGACACTGGGATAGATTAAAGCTACCAGATTTCTGTTAAACCAGGTTGAAACTGAGCAATACGTTAATAAAATAAAAAAAGTAAGGGGTGACAACGCAAAGGCAGACGAAGTTTCCTTTCCTTAGAAAAACCCCTCTGATAGATTCAGGATGTTGCTTAGTGGGTTCACAGGGCGTCGGGGCTGTACGTAAGCCCAGGCAGCCTCCCCCGAAGCCAAGCGCAGCCATCACACCGCTCACCTCGTCGTTCTTCAGCGCCATGAAATAATAGTGAATGTTCTTGTTCCGGGCATATTCCTTCACGCGAGCTTTGAACTCCTTGTGATCCAGCACTTCCCCGCAGTACTCCAAGACAAAGGTGTTGCTGCAAAATCCAAGAGGAAAAAAGAAAAACATCACTCCGCTTAGCCGCAAGCACGGAACACCAAGGAACAGAAAATAACCGCTGCTGGGATGGACTCCACCTGCAGCCTGGTCATCCTGGTGGTGTAGCTACGATTATTATACGCCTTAATCTCGGGCGATTCTGATTAATTTATCTTTTCACACTATCACATGGGTAGGTGGATCACAGCAAAAAGCCCAGAGACAAGAAGAAAGCTGAGTTTATTCTGTAAAAGACCAAGACCTTGTGGGCGATGTGAAGAGAAAAATAAGGGGTATTAAGAGAAGGTGCTGGCAGGTGGTTTTCCTCAGTGGAAATGGAAAGCCTGGCCGTACCTTGCCGGTCTGGTGGGTGAAATGAGGAGTCAATAAAATACCCTTTTTAACTGTAGGAAAAGTGAATTTAAAGGCAGAGATGAGAGAGAACAAGGAGTTACCCCTACATTTGGACACAAACCTCACAGACTGCATTCTGCAGCACAGCCAGGCTTTAAACCCTCCAGGCTACCACGATGCACCGTGAAACAGCTTTTCGTGGCATCTGCCCTAAGACCTCCCTTGCTCAATATCACCCTGTACCCTCCAACTCTTTCCTTGGGCTTAACCGGGAGAGCACCAGGAAAGCAAAAGCCCCTGTCCAGCTCCACCTGGGCCGAGCGTTCCGTGTTCAGCGCAGGTATCGCTCACCCCGTCTCCTTCCCGTCATCGATCCCAGCCCCTTGCGCAATTCCTGTGGTGGCCTTCCAGCCCACACTTACGCCCTCCCCCCCCCTCCTCCACATCCACCCAATAAAAGGTTCTGGTACACTAATCGGCTCCTTCAGCTCTTAACTCGCCCGTATCTTGCCTCCCCAGCCTGCATTTAGCAGACACCAACGCGAAGGTGTCAGCAACGGTCTCCTGGTGACCTGCTGCTTAGTTGGGTTAGCTTCCCCGACCGCAAAATTCCAAGCCTGGGAAACCAGGCTGCAGTGGCAGGACAGCGAGGAGAGCCGAGCTAGAAATATCTTCGAACAAACCCCCACCAGGTGGGATGGGTCTTCTTCCACGTGTACAACCTCTCCACCTTCCACTGGATCTCTGACCATCCACAGACTGTCTTCTGGGGGGATGACTACCAAGAGAAGGTTTGTCTTTTTGTAAGACAAGGTTTAGCTCTGCAGCAATGTCCTCCCAGTCCTCAAATCTCTCTCCAAATGACCGATTTTCAGAACAGCCCAAACAGAAACAAAAGCAAGACTCCAGCCACCCCAGATTTAAGTCACTGTATCAAGTGTTGAGGAACCACATCCAAATATTCCACCCACCCCAGACTTAAGTCACCAGATCAAGTGTTGAGGAACCACATCCAAATCCCTTGAGGAACCACATCCGAATCCCTTGACACGCACAGGCCAACTGCAGTAGATACTTTCGCTGCTCCCGTTGATTTATTTACCCCCTTACCCACGGCAGTCTTCACACGGTTCTCCCCTTCCCACCTTTCTCAGCGTTCCTGATCCTAGCCCACCCAGCAGACACGATGCTACGGTGAGCTGTTTGCTATCAGCCATATCTTCTCTACAACCTCCAAACCTTGTCTTCAGAAGACATTCCTAAAACTTTAAATAAAACCGGACCTGATATTTCCATACAGGGCAGCAGCGCTGCTTCCGTCCCCACCACTACCGCATCCCTGTGCACGCGGTATTCCAAAAACCAACAGGAGCCTGCTCTTGCAAAGGTTAGGTCCAGCAGCACCAGGGACTCCTCGGGTTATCGGGCAAATCTGGAAAATCGGGAAGCAGGAAATGCCAGGATGCTCACCCTCTCCCTTGATACAGTTGCTGTGCAACAGAACAGTGCCGGAGAGCGCTCGCTCGTTTTAACAATCGCTTAACGCTGTTATCTTTTAAATAAACACAGCGTGAAGGCACTCTTGGTTAAACATAGCGGGATTGAAAGCGCAAATTTGTTTTCACTGCATTTGCGATAACTTGGCCTATCTCGCTAAAGCAAGCCAAACTGCTCCCCGTATCTTCCTGTGAAGGAGTCTCATGTATTTCATACAGCAGTAAAATAACTCTGCTGTAAGACCTATAGCTTTATTACGTGTTAGAACCATTGCTGGATGCCGCAGCAGAACTCTCTGCCTTCAACAGACAAAAAAAAAAAAAAAAAAAAAAAAAATCAGAGAGTTTCCACGGAAACTCACTAAAATACCCCAAGTTACAGAAAACCTTTGCCCAATTAAATTCTAGGCAGATTGTCTTGAAGCTCAGTCGCTGGTGCACTTGAGACTGAACAGACTCACCATCCCGCACCCTTTTGAGATTGAAATCGGAGCCTGGTGAAACTGGGAGCGCACCCCACTGCTTCCCCCCGGCAAGACGCTCCAGCAATTTCCGCTCCAAAGCCTGTTGTTCATCTGCGGAGCAGCACAACCAACTCCTGCTCACCCCGCGCGGATCCGAGAGGACACCCACACCCACGCGACCTGCACGCAAAAGGTGAGGTCTGAACCTGGGGGAGAAAAATCCACCCGGGTCTCAGCAGCTGCAGGAGCGCGGCCGAGCACCGCAGCCGCCCTCACCCGGAGACACCTCCCGCCTCGCTCCCTTCTCCCAGCAAAGCCCGTCTTCGCCTCCTGCTCATCCCGCTCCTCCCGCTGCACACCTCATGCTTGAGGCCCCGGCAGCAATTTGAATGTTCTCACTCCTCTCTCTTCTCTCACAGCCTCACCTAAAGCTCTTTTTACTACTGGGAGTATCAGAAAGCGCCGGCTGGGCAAGGCAGAGGCATCTCCTTGACTCACCCTACCTAGTGGGAAGGCATTCCCATCTCAGACCTGCTCCTTGCACACGCAAAAACGTACCCAGCACTATTCTCCTTCCCAGCCGCGCTCGCTTTTTGACTACAACAGTTTCCAAACAGGACCGTCATTCCAAAAATACCGGCATCCGCCCCACTGCCAACAGGCTTGAGTACCGCGCAACCCTCGCGTTCGTGTCCCACCAGCTCCTTCGTGCCAGACACCGTCGATAAAGGCGCTGAGCCAGGCACGGCGGGCAAATAACACCTGGCTTTAGTGAAAGAGAGACGAGTCGAACACAGACTCGCACCCGTAAGCGTGGCTGACGTCAAACCAGCACTTAGAAGTACAGCCGTGAACTAAGAACAGGCTAACGAGGGAGGAAAGACCCCCACGGGATCTTCACGTAGCCCGAAGGGGCAGAGGACTCGAGAAGAGGGCAAGCCTTGCAGAGGTGGGAAGAGAAGAAGAGGAGACACAACCAGAGCACGTGCTGCTCTGATGCCGTGCATCAGGGACAGAGAAAGAGGGGAAGACAGACTAAACGCAAGATGAAGCCATGGTGAGACGGTCAGAAACCCAAACACTAAGAGAGGGAAACCAGGGCGGGAGATCCAACACGCAATTCGGGGCACCCACGTGCTGATAACTAAGAGGCACACCTGACAGAGGACGAGGGCAGTATAGAAAGCTGGAAGCACCTCAGCAAATCTACTGATGTCAGTGAAACTAAGAAAACACGAGCAACTTATTTTCCCTTCCCGAGGGAGTAAACCAGCAGGAGGATGTCATTCAAAGCACAAGGGCTTACGATGGCAGGTCTTTGGCAGCTCTTAGTCCCCAGCCTTTCTTCTCGGTGAGAATCACTTCAACATCTGCATGCTGTTTCTTCTGGAAGCGCCTGTTGGAGCAGTAGTCGCCGTTTGGGCACCTGGAAGAACTAAGGGAAGGAAATAGAACACATCAATTCCCAGCAGGACAACGGTGACAACAGAAATGGCTCAGATGGGAAATAGATACTGAGGAACCATAATAAATTCAGCGTAAAACCTTCAAACATGTTTTGCTATAAAAAGCATAATCATCTGACTGTCAACATGCAAGCACAGACAATTTATTTCTGGAAGGAAGATAAAAACATTTGGAATGCGAATCTGCTGCACTTCAGTGTCGTACAACCAAAACGGGATGAACTGGCCTCTCCTCCCCACGTTTGTATGGGTTCTTCCCCCAGGATATCCCCTTCCCCCCGTCTGCTGCCTGGGCTATGAAATAAAACCACAGGGCAGGGTTTCTGCCAGGTAACTCCTCTCCTTCCACCCCGGCTGGCAACAAACCTCGCGCCACGGGGTGAATCCCACCCAAGCGCCCTGTCCCCTGCCTCCTGCTCACACGGAGCGGCGGCTCCCTCTTCTCCTACCCTCTTCCAAGAGGGAAAAGGAGACAACAGCTGCAGCCCGGTGGGGCTCCGGGGAGAGGGGAGGGATGCAAGAGGAGAAATGAGAAGAAATCAGGACCTCGAGTAGAGCTACTTTGCATTTCTGACTCCCTCCAGCCACGTTTATGATGGACTAGAGTCAAGGCTGAGGAGCAGGAGACCCCAGGCCTTGGTGGCAGGTTTTAGGAGGAGGTTGCTAAGGTCTAGCTTGCTGCAGAGGATCTAAGGTCGGATTTAAATGCTGGTGTGCAGGCTCTGAAGATCACTCCACACCAGCCAGTAGTGACAGCTCATCGCCACCGCCCAGGGAAGCCTGAATTCCTTTAGGGGCTCCCAAATCAGCGCGTGGGCACCGGCGCCCAACTCAGGCAAGGCTACCTACCACTCTATCATGAGCAGGCGATTGAGACAGTCTTCTCCACAAGCGACCTCCCCCTGAGCTCGCTCTTCTTTGGAGAGAGGAGGGCATTCGCACAGCATTCGCTTAATATCCCGGTGAGATTTGTTCTTCTTCCTATTGAAGACAAGTCATTGAAACACAGGTTAGACAGTATCTGGGTATAGAAATTACTCCTCCATCTTTATCAGTTATTACTGGAGAAAATTAATTTATTCTGTAATAACTGGGCATGTGATTACCTTTGGACAACCAGAAAGTACAGGAGTATCCAAGAACACTCGCTTCGTTTTGAGCAGGAGGTGATGACCTCCTGGTCACAAAAGATGTTTTCTCAGAAAGACATCCCAGAATATTTAGCGGTTGTCCCTTCTCCTCCATGTCCGCAATCCAATTTTACTCTGGGTGTAGACGTGCGCATGTACACACACGCCTACACCCAGAGGAAGGACTAAAACCCCTTCGTTTTGTTGTACGAGTAAAGAAACCAATTTCCAGAAAATTCAGATTTTTCCAGACAGAGGATTTCTCACAATATAGCACAAGTTCTAATGCTTAAATTAAAAGGATAAACTTTAGCCTCTCCTGAAATACCATATTCCATAATCGTATATAATACTGGGGAGAAAATCTCCAGAGATCCTTTCTGACCTCAGCTACTCTGCAATAGTCCGTTCGGTTTCACGGATGCAAAGGCCAGGAGAAAACCTATGTTCTAAGATATTAACATATAAACCATGACTTGAGTGCACAGATCATTTTAAAATTGCTTCCTTTTGATGAAGTAAATTGGAGGGTTCAGCTACCTAAACCTCTGCCTTGCTGTCAAAGATGACGATGAAAAAGAAAACTGCAGTTCCAGAAAAGGCAGGGCGTCTGCTGATACTTCAGTTGCCGTGAGATGATCAGGGAAACGCTTTGGAGCGTGGATCCCAGCAAGACCAAAAAAAAAAGGCATAAGAAAAAAGAAAAACTGGATTGAAATAAATATCAGGTTTTATCTGTATAGAAGGGATCGATATTCAGACTCTGAATAAAGACTCTTTTAAAACACATTCATTAAAAAAAAAAAAAAGAAAAGCCATTTTAGGGAACAAGAGACATGGCAAAGCCTTGAGTGTTAAGAAGCCCAACCCGGGTTTCAACTGGCGCCTGTGAAGCGCCGCCCCGAGCCGGTGCCGCACCCGGTGGCCTCGCTGCTGGCGAGCACCGGCGCGTGGTACCCCAAGGTTTGGCAGGAACGCTGTTACTCAGCCACCTTTGAGGAATCACGAGAGGAAAAAGGACCATGAAGTTAAATGAAATAAATGGTAAGATTTTAAATAGGCGTAAATCATCAGAAGGCTTTACCATCGGCTGGGCCAGGAACAAGAACTGGTTACAAGCTCCCAAGGAGCTCTCACCTACGCGTTAAAAGCCAGAGCGAGTATTTTTTGGCAAGGAGGAAGGTAGTTGAGCCCTGAAGCAATACACTTACTAATCATCCCCAAAGCTCAGAAATAGATGATTTTATTTGCCAGGAATCACATCCTGTTCAGCATTCTCATGCAAAAGGGAAAAGGATAATCTGCAGCCAACAGTTACCCCCTGATACTTCAAATCACAGTCGGTTAGATCTAAAAGAACTCCTTTGAGATGACAATTAATTACAGGCAAGTAGCCAAAGCCTCTGAAAATACACGTTGTTTATCCAAAACCTTTCCCACCCCCCGACAGATTTCCCCGTGACTTCGGAGAGGGAGCGAGCTGGCATTTGGGGACACTAAACAGACAAGAGCTGGCAAGCCCAGGGGTGATGCTGCTGTACGTACGGCTCTGGGCTTTAATGCAGCCGCACCGAGTTCAGACGGACAATACAGAAGACGGCAAAAAGCCTGGAAGAAAAAAAATCGCTCTTCCAAATTACCATGGGTACAAGATGTTTACTTGGTGCTGATGCCAGTAACCCCACGTGTGCAAGTCCTGCCTGATGCCCAAATCAACACTAGACAGAGGGGAAGCTGCAAGACGACTGAGAAAAGGGTGTAAATCAATCATCTTCCCCCTACATCTTCCCATCTTTCACCTCTTCTCATCGCCGGGGCCTGCCTGGGCCCAACCAGGGGTTTCTGTTTAGAAGAGACCCAGAGGAGGTTAAACACTTGCCCAGCGTCATCTCCTCTATGAGCAGCTTTGCCAGATGTAGGGAACGCGACATCCCTCCCTCCCTCCCTCCAAATTCTGCCAATTTGGCCGTAAAAAAAAGCTATCCCATAAATAAATGTAAGTTAAAATCTGAAATTGCTATAGGCAAGGAAAAAAAAAAAAAAGGTTGAAAAATCAGTTACCTTTCTGTCAAGTACACATTCTCCTCAATAAGGTCAAAGTAACAGGGCATCTTCCCTTGCTTGGCAAACTCCTTCCAGCGCTGGGGGTCTCTGAAGTCATCCATGATACACAACCGACCGACCATGGAGGAGTCCTGCGGCGCCGACTCCACTTGCTCCCCCTCCGGTTTCACCTTCTTCTTCTCCCTCGAGTCCACGTCACTCTCAGAGTCACTCTCCAACTCCGGGCGTCTTTTTTTTGGTGGACCTCGTTCTTTTGCATCATTTTTTTCCAGAACCTTCACCTCCTCCTTCTTCTCCCCACCAGGCACCGGCTCCTTGGTGGAATTGCTGCTGATCTCATGTGCCTGCACTGAGCCTTTTTCTTTCTGCCCAGGCATCTGGCATTTACTCGAGGGGCTGGGAAAACGAGGCTTGCAGTCATCATCCCAACGGTCATCCTCTTCATATTCCTCGTGATCATCCGTTAGAGAATCCGGTACTTGCCCTTGAATTCGTTCATAATTAACTGCAGAAGGTCTGCTAGCAGACCTCGCATCCCAATAACCGTTGCCTTGCCAGTAACTCTGAGAGCCACTGTACGCTCCCGAGCCCGGCTGATAAACGTAGCCCGAGTAGACGCCAAAGCTGCTATCAGGCTGCTGGTAGGTGCTACTGGGCTTCTCCACCTGGGAAAAGTCCCAGCCCAAACCACCCACATCCTCTGTCGCATGAAAACCGTCCAGCCTGGAGAAATCCCCAAGTCCAGACTGGTTAAACCCACCCTTCCCTTGCCTACTGTCTGGCTTGGAAGAGCTCATCTGGTGTCGGGATTTATCGGTGCTGTCGAAACTCTCCAGCACACAAAATGGCTGCTCGTCCTGTCGGCCAATCGGTCTGCCAACAGACATCAGCTCCTTCAACGTTATTCTCTCATCCGCGTTGGGTTTGCCATGGGAGTCAGCCGTTAGGTCTGCCTGACTTGTACTGTCAACGCCGTCGCTCTGAGGCTGGCACGGGTCCGGCCGCAGCTCCTCCATCTCCTGCCTGCTGAGCTCGGTAGAAGTTGCCGGACTCTTCTCCATCCCTCTAGGAGAACATCTGCTTTCTACTTGTGAACCACCTTTACTCGCCGTATTCTCCAATCTCTCTTCATAGTAGGGTCTACTGGGCTCGGGGCGCTCATCGTCCCAGTGGTCGGATAAGCGCCGGTTGCCCTGGCTACTCCGCGCAGAGCCAGGGCTGCTCTCTTCTATCACAATGGTTGAGTTCTTTGGCACAACCACAACCGACTGCAGCCGTTTCCGTGGCGTGCCGTCATCAGAATCAGAGTCCTCTGTGTCACTGTCTTCACTGCCCCCCTCGCTGTCACTCTCCCCCGTGTCGGAGTAATTGTCATGGCTAGCGGGAACAAATTCAGCAGCGTTGCCACTGCTGTCGCACGTCGGGGCTTGAGTTACCGTCTCCATTTCTTCTGCAGTGACAATGACATCACAAGAAGGAAACAAGGCATCTGGAAAAGCCGAAGCCACCACAGGCTCGTCTCCCTCGTCCTTCTTGGCCAATATGCCAGGACACTGAACTCTCAAATCATCCGGCTCAACTCCCTCAGTGGAAACAGCACTTTCTTCCACGACCTCTCTGCTGCGGTGCTCCAGCGGCACTTCCGAATAGTAAGAATGTTCATCTTGGAACGACATCTTGCCTTTTCCCAAACCAAGATCAATGTGCTGAGTATCCAACTCGAGCATCTCTTCAGCTTCCGATTGCTGAGGTGGCTCCTGGCATCCATCCGGCGGTGGCACGTCCCATTTGGAAGAGACGCTTTCCTCTGGCAGGGGATGGTCTGACCTGAGCCTCGGGGAACAGTCATCCTGGGAGGAATCCCTGCTCGAGCTCTCCACTGCCAGGCTAATCTTATGGGAAGGATGACCAAGCTCATCGTCGCAGGCAGACTTTGCGTGGTGATCCTCCGTGCTCTCGTAATCGCACGTAACAGTCTGCGGCTCTACCTGCATCTCCAGAAAAGTCTCGGATGTAACTTTTAAATCTGCTGGTTCCACTTCGATTTCAACTTCCGAATGATACAAAGCAGGGGTGGCATCGTCTGAAATGTAGCAAAAAACTGGTTCTTTGGTTTTGTCACATGGAGTCGCCTGATCATCCAGATTCTTAAGTACAGTTTTAGTATGATCTACATTCACGACAGGCAAAGGGATGGCTTCCCCTTGCTGCTGCGGGACCGGAGCCTCCGCTTGCCTGAACAGACTGTTGCACTCGCTGGACTGGACCTGGGAATCGTCTGGCTCTTGCTCTTGAGACGCATCCGTGCTCTCAAACCCATTAGATGGCAACGGGTATGACGGACTCGTCTTCACGACAGGCGACGCTTCTGACCGACACAGGCTATTGTCAGAAGACACGGCGATGTCCTCTGGTTTGGAGGCACTGGAAGCTGCCAAAGCATCAGCCCTACCCTCCGGGGACCCATTTACACTCAACTCCATGGGGAAACACGTTCTTAACTGATCGTGCGTTATCTTTAATAAACTTTCCTGTTCCTTAACACTGTCGTGGCATTCATTTCCTGCAAGTTCCTCGGACTTTGAGTTAGCAAAATCCGCTTTCAATTCGTCTGCCTTTTTAAAAGCGGGCGAATCATTTAACTGATTTAAAGGAGAAAGTGTCTTTTCCCTTTCAAATTTCTTTGCAATGGACACCCTGATCTCATTGCTTTTTAGACAAGAGGTCTCTAAATCTAGAGAATTAGACTGCTGTTTTATTTCTTCGATTGATTCTGTACAACAGAAAGAACTCTTAAATTTATCAGGCTTTGGTGCGGGGGTCTTTGAAGGGGTGGACTTATAACGGGAGGAATTCACATTACTGTCGGGCTTAGAATGGGATGTCCCCTTTCGATAGCCTAGCTCGTCAAGGGGAGAGCACCTTTTGGTTACTTCAGTTTCTGAAGTCCTTTTTGAATCTCTATCTGCCTTCGAAGAAGACCTTCCTCTCCTCTCCACGTCAGCATGAGACGACTCTACTTTGCTGTCCCTGTCTGACTTAGAGTAATTAGTCCTCGAGTCTCTGTAGGAGGAGGAGGAGTAGGACGACGTACGTCTCGAGTCACTCGATCTGGAATGTGTCCTCCTGTACTCGTCCTCCGAGTCTGAGCTCTCTCGTGCCCTGCTGTCTGTGTACGAACGGGAATATCGCGACCTTTCCCTGTATGGGGAGCTCCGATGGTACCTGCGGTCAGATTCGTAGTAATGTGAACGCTCCGACCTCGAGTAGGAAGAGCTGGTTCGGGAGCTCCGATCGGATCGGGAACGGGAATGAGACCGGCTCCGCCTTCGCTCTCTGTCTGATCGAGAGCGGGAAGACGCATACCGCGAATCTCTTTCTGATTTTGAATAGCTCGAGTACTTCTCATCCCTGTCCGACTTGGAACGCGAGGAGGACTTCCCCAGGTCGTCACCTCTGAGGGACGTGGAGCTTCGTCTGGGATCTCTCTCCTTTTCCGTACTGGATATCTTCAGCTCGTGTGACCGTTGGCTGGAGGAGGTCCTCACCGAATCTTCATCGGACTCGGAGCCCAGCAGCGTGCCGTCAGACTGGGAGAACTTCCTCTTTGAACCCTGCCTCCGGGAGCAGAGGGCAGCACCCTTCGAGCCGTCGGAAACCTCATCCTCTTTCCCAATATGGGAATCTTCCTTCTGCGGAGTTACTTCCGTCTGCTCGGGCGTGTTTTGAGTTACACGTTCTTCTGAACCACGTGATACTGCATCCTGCTTGCTGTCCAGCTCCAAAGCCTCCTTAGGTACCACGTGGCATGGCTCCTTTGAAGCGGGGACTTCAGCTTCCACGGGCGGCAACAACAACAGCGTCGACATCAGCGTTATTGGCAGTTGTGGCAAGGCTGCCGCTGCAGGAACCGGCATCGATGCTGCTGGCGACACCGTCGGCAGAGGGGGAGGCGGTGGAGGCGGTGGCGTTGAGGGAAAGTCCGCGGCCAATGCCACCGCTTCCGTTACCGGTGCCACAGCCGGCGGCAGTGGCGGTAGCGTCGCTGCTGTAGCTGGTGGCGGTTTTGCTGTGACGTTAAGCAAATGCTTTTTAAAATGGATCTTCCCTAATTCTACCTTCGGTTTTGGAGGTGAAGACTCCTCAGCTGAACCAGCAGCATCCCCCAGGTCCATTTTACTTTTGGGGTTAAAGTCAGTCTGAAGGGGTACTGCTGGGGAATTCTGACTTTCATTTTGTTTCTCGTTTCCGAGACCAGTCAGAAATCTATTCGGTAAGGTTTTCTTGGTTAAACTAAAGCTGAAAGACACCTTCTGTCTTCCTTGCTCCTCAAGGTTAACCTTTGTTTTAGTGCCTTTAGGCAAAAAGCGACTCGAAGCAACGCCTTTGAACACTGGGCCTTTGATGAAGCCAGCTTTCTGCACGGTTTCAGGCTTGCCCTGCAAAAGAAAAAGACGATGCAATTACAGGAATTGTTTGGGGGGGGTTAACTCCGTCCTACAGGCACACTGAACAATTTTCTTCTACCTGGTGAATTTTTCATAACAATAAAATAGAAATTGATACCCTGGGCTGGAGTCTGGGATAGCAGAGCCGCGCTGCCTTCTGTGCCGGGCTCTCTCTTGAACAAAATCAATTACCCAGTCATTTCCAGATTGGAACAAAACCTCCTTTGGGGTTTGGGCTGAGGCTCTTTAACTGACTCATTAATGAGCAAACCAAAAGTCCTTTTTTCATTTAATTCTTAGGGTTTTTTTAAAAAAGAGAGATAGTTCAGCATATAAAGTTAACTGAACAGATAGTACTGCTTTATTTGTGCTGTTTCTGTGGTCCCAGGCTACAAAATATCCTGCATTTTTGAACTCCCAAGTGCTTTTTTTTCCCCCCACATCCCAGGAGACCGCACCTGATGCATCTGGTTTCAGCATAAATCAGACTATCAAGAATTACAGCGGCAATTTCAGGCCCATGCTTTCCTACCTCCCACCAACAGTCTTATCTCAGTCATTAGTAATTCTTAGTAAGTTTCCAGGCTCAGGCATAGATCAGTATTAATACCTCAGCCTCCAAGAATCCCCATCGGGACTCAGCCGCGCGTGATGACTCTGGCACCTCCAGGCCAACCGACTGTCATAGACTCCACGTGCATCTCCCCAGCAGCGCTCTGCTGTCTCCTGCCCAGGACCTCCCTCACCAGCTTGCAGTGAGGACCACGCTGTGTCCGTTTGGTTTCGATGCTAATGAGCGGAAAGTCAGCTTCTCTAGGACATTAAGAGCTCAGGATCTCCACCAAGAAAGCTGCTGCGCCAGCACTCCCAGCTAAACCCTGGCTTTGGAAACGGAGCAAGCCTGGAGCAACAAAGCTCCTTCAACACAGCAACCTCTTACCTTACAGGATACATTCACCCAAGCCCGAGATTAGCAATTTTCAGAGCATAAAGCACCGTATGTTTACCCATCTGGGCACGTCTCCAACTATTTTAAAGCTTAGGGTTCGTCTACGCAAAAGCTGTGTCAGAGGAGTGCAATCGCTAAAGATGAATATTGTGGCACCGGGGTAAAAGGGTGTTCATGTCAATAGTCTTTATCCCCATAAATCCAAATTGCATTAGTGTAATTACATTTTGTGTGAGAAGCATCACTCCAATGGAAACAGCTGCAGCAGTGTAAACACCGTACAGAGCCGGGTTTTACTCCCGTAACGGGTGCATGAACACATCTTTGGCAGCAGCGGCGGTTTCTGGCAACCCACTGTGAATTATTACGTACTTTGTTATCCTGTAACTTTTGTAAAACAATGTGCAGTTGCTCAGGCTAAAGGCGCCCCAGTAAATTATTAAATAAGATGGTGGTGGAATGGAAACCCCATCCCATTCTATTTATACCCTTGGACACCGAATATACAAAAATATCCTCATTTTTGATGAAATACATAGGCTTTTATTTTAATTGTGAAAAATATGTCACGGTCTCCACGTGACTACCCAACCCAGCACCACGCACACATTCGATCTTCCCCAGCTGATTAGCTGCATTCTGGAAAAACTGGGTGCAAAAAATGAAAAGCACTCCTTTTAAATGAGCGTTATTTCTATGGGTGCCATTTCATACATGCTTCTAAATGAGTGCCGTGGCTAAAAAGGTACCCAAACAGCGACCTTGGGAAAAAAGCACATGTCCACACACTTGTCCAGCTCTGAAACAAGCTCCTCTCTCCACGACTGTCTCACAGCAATCTCCAGAAAGTCATGCTGAAAATACTATCCCTGTTTTCAAAAGAATCCACACATCAAAAGTGATCCGGAGACTAAAACACAAGTGTATATAAACTAATGTGTAAACTAAGTGTATATAAACTAATTCCTGGAAAAATGAAGGACAAAAATCAAGTGTCCAGCCCGTCTGGTAGAGGAGTTTCCCTGTAGGGGTTTCTACTTGTCTGGATGCTACTGAGACCACCCTCCCATAGCACACCAGGCTCAACCTCCCGAAGAGCAAGGGAACATCATTTTTGGGGGTTGCTGGGTCAATTATTATCCCTACGTGACCAGAAATTCACACCTTTTTACCCCAACCTGTCTATAAGTCTTGGGATGTTGGAAGAGTAAGAGAGGAGGTTCGTATCTTTGACCATACCCTGATGTCTAATGGAAAGAGTCTCCAAAAATCTGAATCCAAATTCTTATCAGAGACTGGATTCATCTAGTATACCAATTATATATATGTAAAAAATAGATATTTAAAAATATAGTCAATACAGTGTATCAGCATTCAAGAGCTTTCTCTCTTGCTAGCACTTTTGTGAAATTATTTTGTGTGCAAAATTCCCAGTTACGGAACTGTACCAACGTTTTGATCAAAATCTTTCTAACTTCAAGCGCAACAGATCTGAAATCCAAGCTCACACGTGAATTACAGGGTTTGGATACATCCACCTTTACACAAAACAGAGGACCTGAAGGCAGAAGAGGAGCTGCTAAGCTTCTATCCCTCCCCTTTTCATAGTCTATTCAGCAGAGATGATATATTTCAGAACAAATGTTGTACCCTCATGTGCTCACCCTTTTAGGGATTTTTTTTTTCTTAAATAACACCAAATTTAACAAAACATGACATACAGAATATTAAACATACTCCACAGGTAGCTTTTGAAATTCAATAGGCAGCAATTACTGGCAAAAACTCGCTAGTAGAAGAGGAGTTCTCCTTTCTTTAATGCTCTACTGAAAGGGAACGTTCCCCAGAACGTCGCTGTGGGTATTTTACAGAACAAGAAAGGACGATAGCAGCTCACTCTGCGCGTTCGGCAGAGATACACCATTACTGAAGCAGCAGTGCTCCGGTTCTCCATTCGCTGGGAACACAGGGAGGACACACGGGATGTCCACCAGCACAACCAGAGCAGATATGGTCCTACAGCACCAAAAATCATTGGCCGCCCCCGTTCCTATGCCGGGGTATTATAAACTGTTCCAGTCCCTCCAAGTTTTCTCCTCTCCCCTTAAATTCATTGAGCCATATAGAGCAAAACTGATTTTTTTCACAGATGAAGTCCTTAAATATTAATCTTCTCACGGTGCAGAAAGCAGCACCTGCCTACACCGAATGACTCGTGGGCACCATCGCGCTCTGCTGTCACATCCCTGTGGAGGTGGCAGAAGCAGTACCGAAGGTGGTTCCCTTCTTTCCCAGATTTAACCACCGAACTAGAGGTTCACCCCAGAATAATATCGAGTTCCCTTATCTGGACCCTCAGTCTCTCTTGACTCAAGAAATCTATAGGTCAAACTAAGCAGGTTGGGCTAATGCATGTCTCGGGAGATACATCAAAAAAGGAATCAGTTTTACTCACCTCATTTTCTTCTTCTCTATTGCAAGTCAGCCGAGAAAACATGCAAAAGAAAACATAAAAAGAAAGTGTAAACATCAGGCAGAAACAAGAAACGTAACATAAGATCTCTGGCACGGGAAACGGGACGGTCCCAGGGACACAGAGCGACGGCAACACCAACCCTACAAATAATCCTGCTGCAAGAGATGTCCCTACCAACATCACCCAACGGTCAAGCAGACACGCCGACCACCTCTGAAGGGGAGCACGGCATTGCTTTGAAGGTCAATAATTTCAACACTGAAAAATCTGCATGGACTTTGACAGAGCAAACATTTTTTGAGCAAACTGCTGTCTTGGTGTTGTCTTCTGAGGGTCTGCAAACCGGCCAGAACCTTATTTCAACAGACACTGCAGAGATAACGAAGCTATAAAAATCTTGAAAATGAGATGCAGGAAGCTGAATTTGGGGTTCTTTCAATTTTAGTATTTTCCTTAGCAGCCCGAAACTGTGAAAGTATCTGCCTTTCTCATCAGCAGAAATTAAAGATACTTATGAACACTTATTGCTGTATGACCTGCTACGGATCTGTGGCCTTGGCTGTTTACCACGATGCTTAGTATTAGCCAATCGGTACTTTGGAAGCCAGCCGCTCGGCAAGGAACTGATTTGGAGCATTACCTGATCCCAACCCAACCTGCCAACGCTGAGCCGACGGGAAAGCCCAACTTTTCTTTGCTTCCCCAAGTTCTCCACTCCGATCCCACGAGCAAAGCAGCTTCTCCTACAAGGAAGGAGAAGGAACAAGAACACAACTACTCTCTCCTTGCTCTGCCCGATACCTGGGAGAGTTTCAGCAACTGTCTCGGCTCCCAGAGGAAAACTACAGCAGCAGATGTAAAAGTTTCAGTAGTTACCGATACGCCTTAACCGAGATGTCAAAAGCTCATGCCTTTAGCTGTCGTTTCCTCTACCAGACATCGAAAAGCACTCTGCAGTGCTCTAACCTTCACGTTTGCCTGCAGACAGCCTTTTCCCTGTCTACCTTAGAGATACACGGGAAGTTTTCAGCTGGATCTTTGCTAAATTTAATCAGCTTTTGAGCCACGATTCAGCACTGTCATGGTGACACGATGGAAGATTTCTTGCACAAAAGGTTGACAGATTTCACTTCAAATGCCAGCTAATCGAGAAGTATCAGTTTCTGGAAAAGAAAGTCAAAGCTCTCGGTTTCTGCATAACGCAGGCAGGGACCCGACGCGGTGACAGCGGCAACAACCACCTATTTCCCCATTTACACCATCATCAACCGAGAACGAGGATCAACCTGCTAGAAAGACCTAACACCAGCAGTAATATCGTCCTGCCTATACAAAGGCACACATCCAATTGATAAAGCTTATTAATGGGTTATAAATCATTCCTAGAGCAGCAAGAACGGGGTTTGTTTTCATCGAGGAAAGAGGAGCCCTGAGTTTAAGCAAGCTGTGGAGTACACAAGAGCACGCGCGTGATTTAATGGGGTTAAGCAAGCCATGAATTCAAAACTTCACTGATACAGCGGAGGTCAGAAGCCCTCCAAGAAGAGCAGTTTGACGCAAATAGATGCAGACATGTAGATGCTGAGCTTAGGGACGTGGTTTAGTGGTAGACTTGGCAGTGCTGGGTCTCGAAGGTCTCTTCCAACCTAAACAATTCTATGAATTAGTGTCTAAAAGAAGGTTTCATTTTCAGAATTAGAGGAAGTAGAATTTTAGACTTCCAGGACACCGACACTGCTGACAGTCACATATTTTGAATGTTAAACACGACCGTTTACAAGGGGTAAGAACAGCACCGAGGTCTAGAGCAGCCAAGACCCAACATCGGACTCAATGACCGTCAGGGTCTTTCCCAACCTTTCTACGAAGATTTTCAATACATCCGGAACCAGAGGTGTTGTGATACAGCACGGTGTAACAACCAACAGATGAAAGCTGGTGGTCCTGAACCAAAAAAGAAGTAACTGTCTCTTTATACAGAAGAACACAGATTTAAGTAGCTATATAGTAGGAGACAAAGAAGTTTAGTATTTATAATTAATATCCCGCTGTAAGAGTAATTAATTCCTCTTAACAATCCATTTTTGCTCGTTTCTGAAATCACAGAATCATTAAGGTTGGAAAAGACCTCCAAGATCAAGTCCAGCCATCAACCCAACACCACCACCACGCCTACTAAACCATGTCCCAAAGTACCACGTCTACAGGGTTTCTGAACACCTCCAGGGACGGGGACTCCACCACTTTCCTGAGCAGCCTGTTCCAGTGCTTGACCAAATATTGCATAAAACCAGTATTAGGCTAAAACGCTGGCAGGTACACAAAGCACGGGTCTCCAAAACCTGAAAGCTAAGAATAAAATTGTCATTTCCCAAGAGGGCATGCCTACAAACCAGCAGAAGGAATCCCGGCACGATCCGGGCCAGCTCTAAGCTCATGCCCTGAGCAAAGCTTGCAACCACGACAGCAGATTTCCCGGCCAAGACACCATGTTGGTAGAGCAGCCTCAGCATCTGCCGCCTCAAAACAGCCGCTCCACGAAGGCAGACGGCAGAGCACCAGCTTCTGCACGGGGAGGGTCAAAGCAGGCAAGGAAACTGCAATACACTGATGGGGAAAAAAGCTAGTTGAGATCCTTCAAAACCCAGAGAAAATCTTGCAGGAGACAGTGAGCTGCATCAGGAGACGGATCATCTTGCTGCTCTAAAGCCACTTGGTAGCGAGACTCGTCTGCCCTTGGGGGGAAATTGCTAAACTTTGAGCAGGCTAAAGGGTGGCAAGCGAGAAATCAAAATATTAAAAGGTAGAAAACAGTTAAGACGGGACAAAATAGAAGATGTTGCATGAATTAAGCTGGTTGTTTAAAATAAAATATGTAAGAACAAAGCAGATATGCCATTACTGGTAGCGTATCTTGATTAGTCCTAGATGTCTCTATGAACAATTTCATTTCTACTGGACAGAGAAGTAATTCTTCTCAGAGAGAGCAGCAGCATTCCCTCACTGCAGAGGTATTTCAAGGAAGTTGTACCCAAGTGCTGGCCCCTCCTGAATTGCCCCTCCATCACCAGCTAAAGCAGTCGGCGGCGGCAGAAAGTCATCCCACCTCGTTACGGGTGCCCTCGCACGGGATAACCTTAATAAAGGAGGTAGCTGGCTTGGGTTACGGATCCCATTTCCATTTACAGCCTCTTCCCTCGCCCCAGATCAAAAAAATATAAATAGATTTCCCAAATTAGTGAACGCGTTGCTGTTCGCTGAAAAACCTTTTGCCAAATTCCTCCCACACTGGGTTCTGAAGTTACATAAAATCCCGACGTTACAAGCCTGAGGAAGGACCGCGGGCACTGGCACGCAGGAGACCGGCACAACCAGCGCATACGCGAGCCGGGGATCCAGCCAACCCCCCACCCCGTAGGTTTGCCAGCAGGTTTCCAGCCCCTGAGGTTTAGAGCAATCCCACTTGGCTCCCTCCGGCTGCACCTTGCTATCTGCAGGTACATAAAAGGCAGGCTGTAATTAAAATTAGCATTGAATTCATGCACTTAGTGGCTCATTTCTGTGAATGTCAAGAGAAAGGGCTTGTTAAAACTCAAAATAAAACTCAAAGAACACCTCTACAAACAAGTGGTTGATAAATTTATAAAAAAAAAAAATAGGGAACTTTTATTTGCCTACAGCAGCCCTATGTATTACCATATTTTTTTTTTAAATCAGCCTCACCCTAAAGTAAAATTTAAAAGAACAATTTTGCCAGCCAGATCTGATGAACTAATATCGGTAAGGTAACAGGACGATGTGCTTGCAGACAGCCCACAAAGGCACGACTGCACCCAACAGCAACCACAGCGGCGAGTAAATCCCAAATCCCCACACCATAGGGGAGTTTATATTTGCAGGAAAGGTTTTTTTAAGGCTACGGACCCCCGTTTCTACCAAAATTCTTTATATTTAAAATTTATCAATGGCCTTACATAGCGGTTTTTTTTTTTCCCCACGTTTCAGTCCTTCAGCTTTCCTACTCATGGAAACGCCCCAAGTTTGTCACGAGCATGTTAATAAAAAAGAAGGTTGTATTTTAATTCTGAGGTTCAG
>KL281863.1:0-20176 GCA_000699545.1 Podiceps cristatus
GGCGGGCTGCGAGGGCGGGAGGCCGCCAGGTGCCCCTTGAATTCGGTGTGCGAAAAGTAAGTTCCGATCACAGTTGCCCAGTTCTTTTCCACTGGAATGAATTGCATTTTAGAAATTCGTAATCAGGTTTTTGCACGTGCTGATTGACGTTGACCGGAATTATCTCGGTTGCTACAATTTAAACTGATGATCCTGGAGATACCAGTAGGTCCCATGTCACAAGGTCATCGACCGTTTTCACCTAACGAAGAATGTCTTCGTGTCCGTTAACGTCAGTGAAATAAAAAGATCAGTGACACCTGATGTGCTGTGCTCTTTGGATAAGCGGATCTCAGATCTCAATATCTGTGACTTAGTAGTCACAGACATTCGTCCTCGGCACGGTAATCGGCAAATCGTTTGTAGTGTATCTGTGCTGACATAGGTGACTCTAGAGAAGTTTGGAGAGTTTTCATACCTTAAATTGTGTTAAAATGTTTTTTGGATACATTTTTTTTTAAATCCTGATTATTTTTTTTTTTTGTCACCATTTTTTCAGCTGTTATTTCTGTGTCTGTTTTATAGCAATTGCCACCACACGTGCGTGTCTGGGATTCTGTAACTCTGAATACACTGCATGTCATCGGAATGGGGTTTTTTGACCGAGCTGTCACTTGCATTGCTTTTTCTAAATCTGTAAGTACAATAAATGAATAGTCATATTAAGAATGTTTGCTGAACAGGTCTTGGAAGTCTTTTAAGTTTTGTTTCCTTGAGCAAAACAAACTTCGAAGCTTTCTTTTCTTCCAGATTCCTCTTTAGAAGAGGAAAGTTTGCAACCCAGTTGTTTCCAACAGTTTATGTCATTAATAAGGTTTGCAGTATCTCAGCAGTCTCAGAGTTCTACCTTATGCATACCATAAAATGCAATTAATTTCTTCAGGGACAAGCAGTTGCAGAAGTACTTGTGTTCTCAAAATTTCAGTGTCCATCTTCTTTTCAATCATCCCATTGTGTTTCCCCCTATATAAAACCAGTTATTTTCTCAGCACCTTTTAAGCTCCTACACTGTGTCAAAGAATAACTAAAGAAAGCCTTTCCAATGGTCCATACATCTGACTTTGGATTTAGGAAAATGAGAGTTCCCATAGGAGAAGCAAAATCTTTCACTTGAAAGCAGCAAAGAGTATGGATATAGGATTGAAAAGTATTAGAATTCTGTTGTTAGCTTCTTGGCACTATCCTTGGAACTCTAGTCTATCAGGGAGGTAAAAAAAACCAAAACAAACCAAACCAAAAAAACACAGGTCACGTTCACGTCCCATATAAAAATGTGAGTTTGTAACTTGACATGTGCAAGTCTAGAAATCCCCCATGTTTAACCGCATCTGTAAGTGATGTATGTGGTGATCTCTGGTTGTCTCAGCAGCGTTTTTAAGGAGGCGGAGACTAAATGGTGTATTCCATAGGCAGAATGTACTTCAGTGAAAGCTTCCACAAACACTTGAAATCTAGTGGTGACAATATTTTGTAGAAAGTAAAAGAGAAGAATGAATTGGGAGATCTGGTTTAGAATACAATGTGAAAGACAACACAGTTCAAGATCACCTTAGGTGGATAAAAAAAAATGAATAGCAAGCAAATACTCTGTAAATATCTCACTGAAGGAAGAAATATATACTCAATAACAGAGGTTTGCTATTGGCAGATGCCCCAAGAAAGCAACTGTTTAGTATGTTTGCTTTGTACTGGATTTCACAGTTGACGCTTGGCCCGTTTTGAGCATCTCTTCCCATCCCAAAGCAGTACTGCTTATCTCATTTCAGACAGCCCTCTCTTCAGGCTGCTCAGTCCTGTCTCTGTCCCACCTCTTGAGTTGCGTTGGCACAGTTATTTTTCTAGCTGTGTCTGAGATGTGTATTAGGGGCCCAACTCATCAGGAAAACAACCAAACAACATTATATAAAACCAAAATGGAGCAGAGTTTTTGCGGTGATGCTGCTCAAGAAGCAGCAACAAGCGACTGAGCTATGGGTGGCAGAAGAAGGACTGTTTGTGTCAGCATTGCTGCCAAAGGAGTCCTTGTTGTAACCACATGCTCAGTCTATTCCGGCAAGCTCATCTGCTGTCAAAGCTAACATAGCTGATGCCAGGAGCAACAGGATACAAAAATCATATTTGAATGCTTTGGAAAGCAATTAGACATTACTTGATGGTTTATTCCACTGTAGACACACAGCTAGGAATGAACACCAAAGACTGGAAAAAAATGATGTAAAAGGTACCTTCCAGATTCCTACTGTTTGGAAAAAAATCTGATGATTGTACAGCAGTGACCATCACTAGTGAGAAAGATGTTGGTCAGCTCAGGCAGAGTCTCAGTTGGAGTTCCACATCCAGTTTCCGGATTCACACATCTGAAAAATGAATTCTGACTGGAGGTGGTCTAGGAGATTTGATGCATGAAGAAAGACTAAAGGAATTAGTGTCATTAGGATTAGAAAGACTGATAGAAGACATAACTATAAAAAAAGACACCTGTTGGGAGTAAGTTGTTTTCTAATTTCTTACTATGTTCTCTGATTTTGATTCATTATTCCTATATGAAGAGTCAAATTGTTTCCCGTGTCCATAGCAGATCTAACAAGAAGTGGTTGGTTTAAATTTGCAAGAAACAAACTCGGTATAATTATCAGGAAGAGTTTTCTTGGTAGTATAGGTAATGATGTGGAATTTACCTTGGGAATTTCCATCACTGAATGTTCAGAGGGTCATACCTACCCCATTCCTGACAAAGTCTGTTTGTCTACAGTTTGCAAGAGTTCCTCTTCTAGACCCCTTTTTTTCCCTATTTTTCAATGATGCTCTGAATTATTATATTTCTTGGAGATCCATGGGATAACTAAAAATATAGCAGTTAAAGTGTAAATATTTCACTTTCATCTACACAGGAGTATTTAATTATTTTGAACGTGTATTTATATGTTCCTAATGTTGGCTGGGGATGCATTGATATTTTCCATGTTTTGCCTCAGAATGGAGGAAGTAGCCTGTGCTCCGTGGACGACTCCAACGACCATGTGCTTTCTGTGTGGGACTGGCAGAAAGAGGAAAAGCTGGCAGATGTCAAGGTGTTGCAATAAGATGTTTTGTACTACTTGCTTCTATGTCTTGTCACAAAATTTCTTTCCATATTTAACTTAAGAACATGAAGAAAGGGAGTGTTTCCTCTCACTGTTGAGATTTATCCCACTAGCTTTTAAAAAAAAATTGTAGTCATTCTAGAATTGATTAGAAAAGTCTAGGAAGCAATGTTAGGAGCATGTGCAGAAAAGAAATGTCTTAAACAGATCTTTGGTGTAGAACTTCTCCTTTTCTGACATGGTTTTGAAGGATAACATTTGATCTTAAGAAAAAAAAAAAAAAATCTTTTGACTTCAAAGTACTCTACCAAAGTATTCCGGAATACATACATAAATGAATGGAACAGAATTTTTCTTATATCAGGAGTTGATCAGTTAATCGAACTAGAGAACAATTTCATATTGTTTTGTTTTCTTTGAATTTTAAATTTTGATACAATGTTTTTCTTTTTTCTTCCAAGTGCTCTAATGAGGCTGTATTTGCTGCAGATTTTCACCCTACTGATACAAATATAATAGTTACTTGTGGAAAATCACACCTTTATTTTTGGACACTAGAAGGGAATTCCCTTATTAAAAAGCAAGGATTATTTGAGGTAAAGTATTTCCTTAATTTCATGTGTGTTATAATGGTACAGTCATACAGAAGCAAGGGTTAATGAAGTTTGAGTGAATGCAAACAACTGATCATTATTAAAGTTGAAATTTTACAGAAATTCAGGCAGCATTCATGATATGACACTGAGAGCTTTTCCATGTGTCACCACAATGAAGTTTTGTAGTGCAGTTACCATTCTGTTCCTTGCATTCCTTTTCCTATATTCTTTATAATGCCCCTCATCAAAATAAAACTACCATAAAGCTCTCTGTGCTTACCTCAGGTTAAAAAAATAGTCTTAAAGGCTGATGGTTTTTTGTTTCATCAGAGGAAAGACTTGGAAAACCCCATAAATTATGTGAAAGTGAATATTCTTCCCTTTTGCTCTCTTCTGCTCAGTTACATGCACTTATGTAATCCAAATACAGACTGAGCTGGCCACTGTTTGGTAAATATAATTTTCATTTCAAGGTCTTGATTTGGTTTTGTTCTTAAATATAGACTAAGCTCTACAGCAGTTGCATGTACAAATGAGGGATGTTTGCGGTGACTGCAGATAACTCCAGTAGGGCCTAGTGAACTGCTTGTGGAGTCATGGCTTGCAAGTACAGTCAAAACAACTATTTTGCAATGTCAGTTTATATACTTTGTGTTAAATAGGAGAAGATGCAGAGACAATGCATTTAAATTGTGTTACATTTTATTTTTCGTTCATTTTTAACTTCTAAGCTACTTGGGCAGTTTTCTGCCTCTGTTAGTCTCGATAGTTGTTGCAGATGGAAAAGTGCGGTGGCCCTAGTTGAGAACATTGTTATTTTGAAGGCAAAAGAGGCCATACACACTGGTAGGCAACAAACATTGCAAATAATGTGCTTGGAACCTACTAGCTAGTGATTTTTTTCTATCTCCTTATATATTTCAGTATTTTGTTGGTGTCAGTTTAAATGCAGGGTCTCAAAGCAGCCTTTCCGTTACTGAGCCTTAGGATCAAGAGATGATTTCTTAATTCTTGCAATGCAGCAAAACTCTCTAGTAATATTTTTCTCCTAGAAACTTTGGCATTAAAAATTGCAGTACTAAAGCTTGTTTGCGTCTTTGGCCATCTCTAAATACATAAAGCCTTTGGGATTATGTGGGAGTTGGGGAATTTCGTTTATCTCAAAGCATTCCTGGTCTCGTGTTAAAAGTTGGCAGGCCTTCTGATTCTCTCTATCCACAACTTGTAGTTAAAGCGTGCAGGATTGAGCCACCAACCTCAGTTGATGCATCTTTTGCCCTTGCACATATTAGCTGTTTAGACTGTAGGAATATATTTAACTCCTGTGTAGACATTTAAGCAATAATAGAACTGTGTAAGACTGAACCAAGTCATTCAGATGTGTACAGGTGAATTGAATGGGTTGTGTGTTGCTGTGAGTGTGTATTTTTCATAACCATGCAGAAACAAGAGAAGCCAAAGTTTGTCCTCTGTGTGACCTTTTCTGAAAATGGTGATACTATTACGGGAGACTCAAGCGGAAACATTTTGGTTTGGGGGAAAGGTAAGACAAGTCTGGAGTTAATAGTGAAATTTTAATATAAAATACTCTGAATTTTTACATGAACGTAGCCTCATTTTAAGAAGAGTATGTTTGTCTTGAGTTCTTTGCCAAGACCAATCCAGCAGATTGTCTGGATTCTTCTCTAGGAGCACCTAAAGAACATACAGCTGACTGCTAGCACAAAATTGTATCAAATGTGTTCCCTACTGTCAAATGTTGAATCATAGAGCTATGCCAGCACGTGTGGCTTTTACTGAGGTAAGGAAGGGCAGGAAAAATATTTTTCCTTGATAAATGTGATAATAAGAAACACTGTTAATGTAATTGATGATCTCCAGTCTCCTATACCGTCACTCTGTACTGTTTGCAAAAATTATGCCTATTGACAGTCACTTTTAAAAAGACAGCAAATAGCTTTATTTGTTTTCCTAGGAAGTCAAGCTAAAATATATGCAGATATTATTGAATTCCTCGTCTTTATTTCAAAAGAACAGATGGATAGGACAAACTTCTTAGGAAGCATTTTCTAGAAAGAAGACACTGCTGGCTAAAAAGCAGCTGAAGGCAATGCCTGCCGGAAGGCAAACAGCAGCAACATCCTAAACGTTTACTTAGTGCACGAGGTGCCATGCATAGGAATAAGGAAAATCCCCTAAAGGAGGCCTTATTAGTAAAGGAAGAAAGGATATGGATGACATCTGCTTCTTATTTACTCAGTGCCTTCTCCCAAGATACTGGAAGGATATCAGACCCAGAAAGCAACATGGTGAATCAGTTACACAGTTGAGCCTTACTGTGCTGGTTTTGTAGACTTATTTCATCCAAGGACTATCAGTCCATTTTCTCTTTGTGCTTTTGGCAAATATATTACGGTTGAGGAAAGGAGTGGATATGGTGTTTGTAACTTTGCTCCTCTTTTATTCCTCTTTTCTTTTTCCTATGGTAGTTTAAAGCAAGACACTTGAACGCTTTCCCTTACAAACAGAGTTTAGAAATCGCATAGTCCCGTCTTTCTCTTCTTGCTTGTTATTTTGGGCTGCCAACAGACAAGGGAGATAGTGGCAGCTGCTGGCACAGCAAGGTCAGCGTGCTGCTCAGGGGCCGGTTTGCCTTCATGCCTGTAGATTAATTTCTGCCTTGACTGAAAGCAGCCTCTTCTGCCCTTTCTGCCAGGAATGAAAGGGAATTCTTGGTATGCTGCAACATCTCCTCACCTCTGCCGGTTCTTCTGAGACAAAAATGTTGTTCTTGTTTTTCTGTCCTAGTACAGCATACTTCTGTGTCTTTACTACTTTTGTCTCAGAGCTCTATGTTCAAGTGAGGACTGCTTCCACCAGGTTGGAGTACTCTTAGTAGAAATCACTTGTAACTGATGCATTATATCCATAGATGTGGATAGAAGCAAATGGGATTTATAACAGAAAAAGCAGTTATTTCTTCCTAACTTGCTTCAGCCTCTTGCTTTTGCTAAGCATAAAGCTAGCCACGCTTTCATACAAAGTGCACGTTTCACTAATAGAATCACTAGTAATCATTTTTTTATACTTCATAATAGTAATGGTTCTTCCAATTACAGATATTTAATCTAGGGTGGTTGATTAGAAAGTGTTTTGAGTCTAAGAAGGTGCTTGAACAAGCCACGTTTGTCGATAAAGAAGTACAGGCTCTTTTGGAGAGTGATTCGGCACCTTCTGCCCGACGTATAAAGACCTCTAGCTTAGTTGGGTTTTGGTACAAGTTCGGTGTCTGCAGGCTGTGGAATACCCTTGGAGGGTAAGAAGTGACTGGGTTATAGTGTCTTTGTTGATAAGGTGCGTAGTGCTACTGCAGGTCAAATGGGATGTCCAATGGTTTAGCTTAAACCCCCCTGAACGGTGTAAATGAACGTATTTTATTTTGTGTTTGAACTAGACTGAATGAATATGTATACTTTTAATTTCTGAGATGGGGGAGTATGTTCTTAAGATGTACTAATTCAGTCTCTTCTGTACTAATTCAGTCTCTTCTGTGGGTCTGCACATTTTGGTGCAACACTCCATGCCCGACATTATCATTGTTTAAATAGAGTCCTTGATAGGTGGTAGAGAAATGGAGGAAAAATACTGCGGGGAAGAAGAGGAGCTACTAAGCTGAGTATTTCAGAAGTAATATCTTTTCTCCTTCTTTCTAGGTACCAACAGAATAAGCCATGCAGTTCAAGGGGCACATGAGGGTGGAATATTTGCGCTGTGTATGCTGCGAGATGGAACATTAGTATCAGGAGGTGGAAAAGACCGAAAGCTGATATCTTGGAATGGAAATTACCAAAAACTTCACAAAACTGAGGTGATATCACCTATCTTGAAATTACTGTGGTACTCAAAATTTTACCTGTCTTCTTAATAGAGCTTTTTAATTTTGTTGTTTTTTTTTTTTTTTTTTTTTTTTTTTCTTATGGATGTATATTCTGTGGGAAAGAAAATCAATGGTAAAATGTATCATTTCAGTCATCAGGTCATTTCTGTGATAGTCTATTCATTAACATAATATTTCCTTTTTAAGACGTATGATAACTGGAAAACGAATCTTGTATTCATACTTTTTCACGTTAGTTGTTCCTTTCTTCGCAATTAATAATGTGAGGTCATCTTCATTTCAGAGTATTAAAACGTTTTTGTACTTCCTCTTTTCCAAAATGATGGGAGAGGTTTTTTTGATGGGTGTTGGTTTGGGTTTTTTTTTTTTTTTTTTAGAGCTCACATTTTTTCATTAATTTCTTGGTTAGTGTTGGTTTTTATTTAAAAAATAAATTCCAAAAATTAATTCAGTTGTTATTTAGGAACTTAAAAAAGTTAAAGCAGAATTTGGACAGAACTACATGGCTGTTTACATACTGTACATAAGAGAACAACAAGCATAAAACTCTTGAGGAAGGGTTTCAACTCTACTATATGTTACTAAATGTTGCAAATAGAGATGCCATTCCAGTTACATATATGTTTGGGTAATTCAGTTTTTAACACAGCACATGGTACATGCTTGTTGTGCTCTCTCTGACTGTGGCATCCTTCTTTGTTCATACAGTGGTATTCCTTGTTATTTTAAATTTTACATCTTCCCTTGAACTTTATATTGGAAATTTGCACTGACTTTTTCAGAACCTAGGCTGCAATTAAAGAAACATACCATTGAAGAAAGTACTACTGATGTAAAGCCTGACACTATCTCTGAGTGGAAATGCTTAGTCTGATATCACAGCTGCGATTAAAATACGATTGAGTTAGCACAGCATTCCTGTTTGTTGAAATACTTGGTTTATCTTTGCAAACGGAGCGTTCTGTAGATAAGGATGTCTTTTCTTGTAGTGTTGTAAAGACAGTTACTGAGCAGGTGCAGGTTGTTATAAACTTTTGAAAGTCAAGCATATATATTCATCCATTTCATTTCTTGTCTGTAATGCATTTATTAAAATGCATTTGCTAGGCTGTATGTCTTTAAAAATAGCAATGCTTTCAAATTGACTGACTTAATTGTCTCTTTGTCTGTTATTACCACAGATTCCAGAACAGTTTGGTCCAATAAGAACGGTAGCAGAGGGAAAAGGGGACGTTGTATTAATAGGAACCACTAGAAATTTTGTCTTACAGGGCACGCTGTCAGGAGATTTTTTCCCAATTACCCAGGTAAGCTATTGTCTTACAAGAACATTTCTAAGTATGCAATAGCAGTAAAGGTATTGCTTGAAGTTAAGTTTCATAAATATGCATCTATTTGATTTATTATTACAGTACTTTTGGCAATAAGTAACATTATAAATATACATCTGTCTAAGCCAACATATTTTTGCAATGCTTTAATATATAGTTTGGTCATTTTAATCCTGTTTAAACATGATTAGTTTTGATGGTACTGTCCTTCTTGTCAAGAAACATTTCTGCTTTTGTAGGGTCACACTGATGAGCTTTGGGGACTTGCAGTCCATTCCTCTAAACCTCAGTTCTTCACTTGTGGACACGACAAACATATTACCCTCTGGGATGCTACCACCCATCGTCCTATCTGGAACAAGATTATAGAGGTATGAATTTATTAAACGCAACTCTACTCTCTTACAGAACTTCTCAAGTAATTTGGGTTTTTCATAAGATTATTGATTAAAAATATTTTACAGTAGTTCCTTGAGAAAAAATAAGAGAGTCACAAAATGGCTGTAAAACTCTTAAACCCAAGAATTTTAAACCCTAGGTTATATGGATCTGTATGTTGTATCCTTCAGAAGTATACAGTGCTGATGACATTTATATTTTTTTACTAGGAAGAGAACCACAAATATAAAGCTCGGAAATATTTATCATTTAGAAGTAGTTCTGATCCTGGTTACTAGTATCCTGAGCATGATAGTCAGAATTCAGATGGAAAATACTTTTTGGTGACATTTTTGGCCTTCTTCATTTATTTTCTATAATTTATTAGTATTGTTATACATCCTGTTCACAAATAAACAAATGTGGGGTTTAGAATTTCACTTCCTGTCTCTGTTATGAAACTTGGTGTTTAGGTACTGAAAGAGTACTTACTGGAGGCTCAGCGTTACACTGTCCTTAGGCACTCAGTTGTGCATCTGCGCGCTCCTAATAGCTGTGTGGTAACATGTGATCTTGATTGCTACCTGCATCACTAGGAACTGATTTTTTAGTGTATATGTTTTGACACCTGATTGCTTTTCTAAATATTTATCCATAAAAAGACATTGGCTAATCTCTTAGAGACAGCAGTGTTGCTGTTTCTCTATTTTGAGATGCCACTATCACAATTTTTTTTTTAAACGGTCTTCTCTTTACATTTTTTTTTAATAGGTGTGAGATGATGCTTTTTTGGAGATTCATGTACCGATCACAGTAAACAAGTTACTTCTCTTATCATCTTTCTTTTCTGCGCTCTGTACAGTGGAAAAGTTTGAAATTTTTTTTCAGGAAAAAGAAAACAGCACCTAGTGTAGAAATATATGCAATACAAAAGTTTGCAGATCAGTTTGTAGCCAGTAACTGTAGATGACCCTCATGTTGCTGACAAAAGTGCTTTCTGTGTGATGTAGTAAATAATCCTTTGTTAGTTTACGTAAAGTTTTGAAAATCTTAATTATGCAACTTTTTTCCATGAAAAGATGGTTCAGTTTCAGGCCTACATAACACTTTAAGTTAAAGCTGGTATTGGTAACACTTACTGAATACAATGCGTTTGCAGTAAGTGTATGCTGTGGCATCAGGTTGAAGCAGTCTTAACACAATAGTGTTTGCTGAAATGCCTCATAGTATCCCACTCCAGTTGTATGCACTCGTTATATCATGCTTGCTTGGTGAATGTGGAAATTGGAATTTATCTAACCAAGGTCATATGTTCTAAGATCCATATTTTTATTGACATGAGAAGCTTCTAAATTAATTGGAGAGACCAAATCTACGATTACTGCCCCAGAGATGGAGCTGTATTTTCACGGTTCAGTGCCTCGGCTATAGACTAATTGGCCTGTAGTATAAGAACTTAAGGGAAAATGAAAGTAGTTCTTTTAGCGTAAAAAAATGGAAATCAGTAATACTAAGAGTTTGGCCTGAGAGGCAGGCAAATCATTGCATTTTCCTACCCCTTGATCATTTTCAGGTTTAAGACCTGTTAATATGATCTGGATTTAAAAGTAAGCTATCTCCCCATCAGTCTTTAGGAATACTGTAGCTCGGTGTTAGGGGAATGGTCAAATCTTGAGATGCACCAAAATCTTAATGTACTTGAAAATTTCTTGAAGTGTTACCAAGATGCAAAATGCAAGATAAAATAAATACCAGCACACTTAGGCTACAAACTTCGGTGACAAAACATACTTTTAAAAATCTGTGAGCAGTTATAAACCAAATTTTCCAGGATCAGTCTTGGTAGACTCTATAAAAAAAGATAAACTGGTGCCTTTTTTGTTTTGAAATACAGCGATAGCAGTGTACTGTATTGTACCGCATGGATTATGAATGCATTTGATTATTAGCAATTCTTTCACATGCAGTTCAGAGAGACTCGAACAATGACACAACTGGAAACTTTTACATGGACCCTTCTGGTCTTTATCATAGATTTTTGTGGAGACTTAATTTGATTATTTAGAAATGGTGCATGACTGGTTTTGTGCAAGTCTTATTTATAAATACCCTGAAATGGAAAGCAAAATCATTGGTACCATTTTTTACACTTTCCTAATTTCTTTTTTGTCAGAAAAAAATCATCACGTAATTCAGTTGTAGGTACTAATGGGATCCTTTACTCTGGTCACTGTAAAGGCGTATGTTTCTGTATACTTGCATACACTTCGAAAAAAGCTGGGAGAGAAAGAAATTAGTACTTCTGATGTATTTCTCACTACAGGAACTGTAGTATACTGAGGAGGGGCTATAGTCATGAAGAGAAGTGCAAAATGTGGCACTTTGCTCATTTGCAGTCTAAGGAAGAGAGCGTTTAGAAGTATGGGTTGCTAGTGAAACATCATTAGTGGAGATAAGTACAATATGGGGAACAGAATCAAGTCTATTAATCAGATAAGCTGCTGTCTCAGAAATAAAGTTAAGTAATCATCAACTCAAAAAAGGACACTGTTTCCACTGTGTTAATCTTTGCATCCTCTGAAAAACAAACCTGGAGTTTAGCTGATTGTGACTTACAGTGAGCTTCAATTAATATTTAGCTGTGGTTTTGCAAATATAAGACACTGTAAGAAACTCTTGGTCTTGAAATGTTTAAGAGACTGCTTCATTTACCTTGGTTCTTCTGAAAACGTTGGTGGCAACAGCAATAGGATTAGTAAACTAGACTTAACCCCCCTCCCAAGTACTGCTTCATTAAGACAAGATTTCTATTATCAATCTTGACAATAATCATCTTCTTAACCACTTGAAATGTCTGAGACTGTTTCATAAATCAGTGACTGATTATCTAGAGTAAATAAATCATTTCACATTAACCTATTTTTGTCACAGAGATCTATGTAATAGCTTTTTAATGGCAGTTATGAGTACAAGTTACTGCTCAGATGTTTGAACCTCTGATTTATTCAAGAGAATATTTTAGCATTTACTAGGAAATTATACTTTCAAAAATGAGGAAATTTTCCTTGTTACACTACTGTAGTTGTTCAGAACATGTGTATAGAAATCCTGGATTTCAACAATTCTCTGAAATTTCTTTAGGATTAGTAACGTCTTTCAAATTAGTCACTTGTTTAAAATTAATGAGAATATCCGTTACACATAACCTCTAGGGATAATAATTACAAATCGCTGAAAATGTGAGCAGGTTTACTAAAATGGCTACAATGTAATGTTATTTTAGTATACAGAAAATCAAAGGCATAGCATTTCTGTGAGATATGTTAGCAGAATTCTTTCTTTTTTGCTTACATTTAAAAAATATTTTTGGCAGTTATCAGAAAAAAACAAAAAAGTGCTATTTATTGTGGGACTTATAACTTGGACTGGTAAAAAAGTGTGCTTCCTTCTGAAATGTTTTAGGATCCAGCACAGTCTTCAGGTTTTCATCCTTCAGCATCTGTTGTTGCAGTAGGGACACTAACCGGCAGGTAAGATGGGCAGAGCCACGCTTTGGGCACCAGCAAACACTACGTGATTTTTCCAGCTCACATCCAAGTTCATGTTCTCGTTTTGCAGATGTATGCATGACATAGGTTCATCCCCTATTGATTGCTATTGAATTTCAGAATGAAATTTGTTTGCATTGCCTTAGTGCCTAGAAACCCTAGTCTTGGACAAGCAGTGTTTGCTGCGCGTTGCACGAACACAGAACGAAGAGATGGTTTCTGCCCTGGGAGAGCAGCGATCTAAGCTCAGTGCCAGGAGATGGATTTGGACAGGGTAGGAAGCCTAGGTTAGCAGTGGGACCGTGCAGGGAGGTGCTGTCATCGTACCAGTGACCTAAATGTTAAACCTTCATGTCCGTTGTGTCAAAGGAGAGGCTAAAGGAGGAGTTTGAGATAATGAGTTAACTCTGCAGATGTGTACAGAGGTCTCTGAGGCCTGTGGGTCAGCATAGAGGAAAGCACATAGAAAAAGGTTGCTTGTTCAAAAATTTAGTAAGTGGTGCTTATCATCTCTAAAGCAGTGATAACCAGAGGCTTTAACAAAAATTTGGCAAATGTTCTGCTGTGCTAGGCATAGTGTAAAAATGCATATTAGGAGACTTGTTCTGCCTGAAGAATGTAAGGCTTAAACAAGACAGGCAAAACCAGGGTGAAAGATAGTTATCTCCATTTTACAGGCCAGATGGAGCCCCTGGTCACATAACAGGTCGACGGCAGACCCTGGGTTTAACCTTGGTTGCCTCTCATAGGAGGAAGTCGTGGCTTCCCCATAACTTCATCCTCTCCTTTAGTGTCACTTGAGGGCAGACTTTGCTGTTAGTATTGCAAACAGTTGCATTTAACTGAGACCATATAGAATGCTTATAGGTTATGAGCCAAGATTATTCAGGATTTTATATCAATCCTAAAAAAGGGATTTATTTTGTTTACTAAATTTATTTACTAAATAAAGTAAATCAAAAGGAGAAGCTTTGAGAGGAATCTTTACTTTGCCTTTAATAATCTGATGCAAGTATTAAAATGCAAATTTTATATTTGTCCCTTCTACATGTTTCCACAAATTAAATTTTGGTTCATTAAAATTAATTAGGGTTTTTTTTAAAAAAAATAATAAGTTAAAATAAATAAAGCTAATCCTTATATCAAAAGAGAATGGTCTGATTCTTGCTTCCATTCTCCTTTGCTCTGGGGTTTAATGTAGGCATCAATTTAAATGTCAGCACAGCATAGAGGAGTCTTAAAGGAAAAGGGTCATTATATGTAATGCTTACTTTATTCTAATGTGTGACAAATAGTAAAACAGACTAAAATCTAAAGATTGATATCAGGGTCAATGTCTGATCTTTTTTCTGGTTAAAAAACATGGTAAAGAAACTATCCTTCTGTTAAAGTAAAAATAAACCAAACAAGTAGCAGTTGCTGTTTTTCTTTTGCTGGTGTAAAACTTATGCTATTTTGACAGAAGAAAAGTTGGTCAAGATTACAGTAGATTGAAATTCCTTATGGAGTGATTTATTGGCCTCTTTCTGTATTTACGACAGGTGGTTTGTGTTTGACACAGAAACAAAAGACTTGGTCACTGTACACACAGATGGAAATGAACAGCTGTCTGTAATGCGTTACTCACCAGGTTTGAGAGCGTTTATTTACTGGTTAAAAAAAAGTGTTGAATTTTTTCATTAAATTTGGGGTTGATTTGTTTTAAAATAATTCCCCACTTGCCTTACTGAAGTTGAAAATATATATGCCATGAAACATTGGCAACACTGAATGGGTGGTGTCTTCAGCTCTAGTTTTCTTTTCCCTCCCTCTTTCTCCCATAGGCTCAGTTTGGTTTCACAGGGAAGAAAAAGACAAATATTACTTAACTGTGCAGGTTGTTGCAATCAGGTTAGTCCTAAATGGGCTATAGTGGCTTCCAGAAGTGTCATGTGTTTTTAACAGTCATATTTGCTGTATAAACTTGCTGTTTTGTAATCTGGAAACATGCATCAATATGCAACTGAAAGAGAAAAAAATTTTTTTTTTTTCATTTTTCAGTATCAAGGCCTTTAGAAACAGTTCCTCTTGTCTGTAACACGCTATCTTTTCAAAAATAGCCTAAGTTATTTCTTAAAGTAATAATTACTCTTCACTTTTGTGTTTATAGATGGAAACTTCTTGGCAATAGGTTCCCATGACAACTGTATTTATATATATGGCGTAAGCGAAAATGGAAGAAAGTACACTAGAATTGGCAAATGTTCGGTAAGTAACCTTTTTTCTCTTGGTTCAATATTAACAACTTAAGTATGTTTTCTAGCACTATATGAACGCTGTCACATTGAGAGATACTGTTAGTGCAGTTAATACAATATTTTTCTCTTTGTAGGGTCATTCCAGCTTTATTACTCATCTGGATTGGTCTGTTAATTCACAATATCTTGTGTCTAATTCAGGAGACTATGAAATATTATACTGTGAGTAAAAATTATATTTAGTTCTTTTGTGCAAAGTTCAGACAGTCTAATACAGATTTAAAATTTAAATGAGACCATATAACTGCCAAGATAGACCATATGTTTTAATTTATCTGGTGCAATAAAAAATCTATACAATTTGAGAATTAAAAACGTTATCTTGTTTGTGGAGGTTTTTTTGGTTTGGGTTTTTTTTTTGGTTTTGTTGTTGGTTTGTTTGGTTTTTTTCTTTTGTAGGGATCCCCTCTGCTTGTAAACAAGTTGTGAGTGTTGAAACAACTAGGGATATAGAATGGGCCACTTACACCTGTACTTTAGGATTCCATGTTTTCGGTAAGTATCTTTCCCCTTACAAGCTCTTACCATTCTTGCTATTAACACACACTTGGTTTGCCAACTTCTTATGAAACATGACTATTCATGTTTTGGGGAAAAATACAGAACTTCTGTTATGCCATTTTTATTACAATCTGTCCTCTTATTTCAGTCCAGAAAGACTCTGATTTAATATTCTTGCTTGCTTCAAGTATAAATATTAAATTACAGTATAAGTAGGAGACAAGGAAGAAATCACACACTGCCCTTTCTGTCACACTAGAGCTGCTTCTCATCTCTTTAAATTTAAAGTACGAGTTCTGTGGAATTATCATTTATTTAAGCAGCTGCTAGGCCAAATGCCTTTATACCAGGACCAGTTTCATTTGCACTAGTTACTGTGCAAGTACAAAAGGGGTGACGATCTCCATCATTAAGTACTTACAATGTATTTTGGTACAATATATGGCAATTGAACGAGGTGAAAGGAATGCAAGAAGAATGGAGAAAAACGTAACAAAACCAGGATGGTTTGTTTCCATGGGACTTCTCTTCTGCACTTTTTGAAGGAGCTGCTTTCCTCTTCAGACTTTTACTTATTCCACAACATGTGCAGAACTAGACAGATCATTACAAAAGCTGAGTACAAGACACTTCAGATTTTTTAGTCCTCAGGATAACATTGGAAGCCATGGTAGAAGTTCAGCGAAAAGTCTGGATTAGCATAAGCAGTAAGCAAGGAAGTTTTTCCCCCATGTTTCAAGTAGAGTAGATGCAGTGATGTGCTTGAATGCAGCCAGAAAGGACATGTTTTTAGAGCCTAGAAGATGAGATGGCAGCAGCAATATGCTGGGGAGAAACATTGAAATTTTCTAAAATATAACTGACAAGCAGTGCTTGAGTATCACTACAACACACAGATTTAGAAAAAGGAGGAAGTCCTCCAAGGCTGGTGCATGTTAACTTAGTATGTTTCTCATGTGAGAGATGAGGGTCCTTACAGACAACTATTAGCATATTCCTGGGGTTTGACTATACCTGACACACAGTCAGAGAGCCACAAACTCTTCGCATTTAGCATCAAAGGTTCAGATACTCTGAAACGATGAATTCTTGAAGTGAATATTCCTTACTTTATAATTTGGATTAATGCAAAATATATTGCTATTAGAATATGGGGATGCTTGTGGTGTATAGGAGGTGATAGGAGAGGGGTGTCACACCTGAGAGGGATTTTTTCTCCCTTGCAACAGATCAGCTTTTGGAGCAGGTCTGTGGAACAAAATGAGCTACTGGGCCAAAGGGGAATGTGTGGAAACATCCTATGCATTTTTTAACTTATGGTAAGGTTTAGACTAGGAAGTTACAAAGATAATGCATAATAATTATAGGTGAAAAAAAGAGTATTAAAGGTGGCAGGGTTATACTGTTGCCCATCCTTCCGGAAAGATAAAGTGAACGGAAATTACTTAATAGCTAGCAGAATCAGTCAAATCACAAGAATTGCTGAGGATGTGAACTATGCCAGTGTCTTTTGGGAAAGGAATTGCAGTATACTCGCTAACCAGCAAGTTCTCAAAATTCTTCTGGTACAGGAAAAAAATAAGCACCTAGAGGGGGGTTTCTTCCAGATTTGATTCTGGGGAGTTGGAAAGAACTTAGGGAGAATGTGAATGCGTCTTGTGTGGGAATGACTGTGGAATCAGGGAGGTGGGATCCCTACTACAGGAAGGAAAAAGAACATATAAATGAAAATAATGCACTTCAGGGAGGGAAACTGCAAAAATTGAAAGCTGTGAAGGGAAGATCTGAAGTTGGAGAAAAGGCGAGATGTGGTGGTTCCTTAGATGGTGTGAAGGGCACAAACTCTGCCAGCCCAGAGGAAAGATAGGAACGGCAGCAAGACGCAAATGTGGTTAAACTGTTGTTGACCTCTCCTATAAGGAAGAGGAATGCAGAAGGCAGAAACAGGTGGAGGACCAAGGAGACACATAAACAAAGTCTAAACAATAAATGCATACTTGTGACAAGTACAGAAATAACAGAAGGCCGATGACAATAGCGGTCTGCTATACAGAGAGGGTAGGTGGCACTGCTAAGGCTGAAGTGTTAAAAAGAAAAAAATCAACACTTTTTTTCTTTTTTAATATGTCTTTATTAGAAGACCTACTACGATCTGAGGCTTAACCCCGTTAGTTCCAATAATGAAAGGATAGGACCTCTGCTTTCAGTAGGGAAGGAGTAGATTAGAAAGCAGTTAGAATTGAAATATTTTCAGTCTCAGTGTGGTGATCCTTGTTGTATCTGTAAAAATGACTGGTTTGCATAATCTCGAGACCATTACTACTTATTTTCAGGACCTCACAAAGAACAGGCAAAGTACTGGAAAAATGGAGAAGAATGAATGCAGTATCTGTTGAATCATATGCTTACCTTTAGAGCCCATGTGGAGAGGATAAAGTGCAAAGTTAGAGGCTAGAACAATAAATTGAAGAAGGCTATGAATTATAAATTGGAAACCAGACCAGTAATGTTGGAAGCCAGTCTACTATTCAGTGCTTTGGGGCCTCAGAGCAGCCAATATGAACTGTCTTTAAATGCTTGCTGGGATTGCCCCACTGGACATAGAAGAAGCAATCACATCATCAAGGACATGAGGCATCTAGTATATTGATTTTTTCAGTAGCTACTGGCTGACTGAAACTAGGGATATTTTCTCCCTCTAGTAGAACCACATAAAAATCACAAATCGTATGCATAGCGCTCGCAGAGCAACATAAGCAATGCAGGGGGGAAATGAATATTGATCTGTTGAACACCTGTCTTCAAGCATGGGAACAGATTAGTCAGCCTGGAAATGTTTAGAGATGATTCAACTGGAAGTCAACAGCATGCAAAGTAGTGTGTTCAGTGGACGATATTTTAGGGATACAAACACATGCAAGTGTGAAGGACTAAAGACCAGAAAATGCTTACTGATCTGTATGCTCTTCCAAGAGCCGTTTGCTGCTGCATATGCAACCAAGGCATCAGTGCATATCGCTTTTGGAAAAATGAGTATTTGAGGTGAAGGACGGGAACAGAAGAAACTTAAGATGCTGTGCAAAGCCCAGCAATGATGCAAGCAAAGCAGAGCTCAGACTAGTTGGGTTCAAAACTGACTGGAAGGCTGCACACTGAATATTATGTTTGAATATTTTTATTAATAACAGCATGGATGATAAAACAGCGTGCATAATTTGTAGGCGGCGTGAAGCTACAGGATTAGCAAATCCTCTTGAGAAATAGAGGAATAGTATGAGAAAAGGAGGCAATTCAATAGAGACAAATAGGAAGTTACACACTTGAACAGCAGAACCCGGTTGTATAAACATAGAACGGAGGAGAGCAGGCAAGGGAACAGATCTGCACGAAAGATCAGGTTATCCTTGCACACAAACTGCACGTGAATCAACAGCATTATGCTGTTGTAGAAAAGGCTGATGCATTAGCGTCATGTGTAATGAAAAGGATGCTGTGCGAAATGTGAAGTAATCGTCCATTTATCAGTATCTGCTTCAGTCACAGCTGGAATAGCTGCTTCTGGTTTTTGCACGCTGGAGCAACAGATAATGTGCTGACTAGCAAGAGTAATTATCCATCTAAATATTGTTTTGTGAGAAGAGATGTAATGAATGAATTTTAAAGAGGAGGAGAAAAAAAGCATGACATCAATCTTCAAATGAGAGAAGGGAAAGGGTCTCTTTTTCCATGTCTGCAGAGGATGAGGGGAAAAAAAAGGACTCATTTTTCAGCAAAGGGGATTCAGTTCACCTGTTCAGAAAAACTAACAGTGAGGCACTGGCATAAATTTTGAAAGAGCACAGGGTCTCAAAAAAAACCCCAAACCTAAAACAACCAACCCTGATAAGATCCTTTCCCCATTTCAAAATGACAATCTTTTTTCTTAAACTATTTTCTTTAGAGGTTATCTCCAGCTTGTCATAAAGACTCCCTGCCTCTTCTCAGCTATCATTTGATGTTCATACAGCCTCCCTTTTGTCAAAGAAGTTATTTAAAACAGCTTTTCTATGTCTTTTCATTCTATGTATTCATAATTCCATGAGTAGCAATTACCATGTTTCTTCTTTTCTTTCTTCCCTGCCTCTTTTTTACTGTCCCTGATTAAGCAAAGAGGTGTTTCCACACATCTGGAGAGTTAGTAGCCGCCCACAAATCAGTACTTTGCATTTCATTTTATTTACAACAATTTGTAATTCTGTATAAAGACATGGAATCACTTCCTCCTAGTGCTTTTGAACTGCTGTGCAATGATAAAAAGACCGTATTTGGGAAGAACTCCTCACGGATCGAAGACTAGCTGTTTCTGCAGTGCAGGGCAGATGGCCACTTTGGTGAGATCAGTAGCCCAAAGCAGGGAAGCCAGAGTGTGCCTGCCTTGCCCATCGGCACAGGCGTCCTTCCAGGGGAGGGGAGGGCAAGCAGGGCAAGTAGCAACTGTCTCATCCCCAGCTGCGATAACAAGGAAG
>KL281863.1:20215-32715 GCA_000699545.1 Podiceps cristatus
GACGTAGGGGCAGTCATTGGACATCGTCGAGACGAGGCAGGTTTTTTTCCAAATCGTAATGCAGGACACACGTTATAACGGATTATGTCAGTGGTCTCTGAAGGTTAGGTATCATTTATGTTGGGTAGGGATTCGATCAAACCTGAATTATGAAAATCATAAAAAAAAACCCCTACAGCACTGCACACCAAAGGAAAAAAAAATCAATAACTGGTTGGATTTTATGATAATTAAAATTTATTACACAGGCTTTAAAAAATGTAGTGCGTGGATTTGGAGCTTGCGTTGGTGAGCCTACAGTTTTAATTTTAGAACACCGCTTTGTGCAAGAACAGCAAGGAGTAGAGTACATGAGGAAGGAGAATTATTTATAGTAAAACAAGCATTTTAAAAATTTATAGTAGGTTCAGTTTCTTTTCAAGGGATCTACCAATTACTGAATAACATTTTAACCTATATAATTTCTTTTGTCATAGGTTTTGGACTTTAGTAATATGAAAAAAGTATCTCGAATCATACATCAGTAGTTTTTTAGACTACAGTACTATGAAGAAAGTAGGTTAGCTCATACATAAGCAGAAGGGAAAATAAAAGCAGTAACTGTTACTTTTCTATGTAACCATATAAAAATACTTTTAGGCTCAGACACATGACTGCAGTTCAGCAGAATTCTTCTTTTTTTTTTTTTTTTTTTTTTTTTCCAGAGAAAAAAGCACTTTACGGACTAGAGGAAATAAAGTATTTGTTTATGTGCTTGATTTCCTATTAGGATCTGGTCTCTTGCTAATACTGAAGTATGCGTTCTGACCCAGCTGCAGTTATTTTTGTAGTTTTAACTTTTTTCCTTTTTTAAAACAAGTAATCCTTTATGAATATTTTAACAAAAACATAAGTTGTCACTTTTATTTCCATTATAAACCCCCTTAATTAGTCCCTCTGTGTTTCAGGTGTATGGCCTGAAGGTTCAGATGGAACAGATATCAACGCTGTCTGTCGATCACATGGGAGAAAACTGCTATCAACAGGGGATGATTTTGGCAAAGTACATCTCTTCTCATATCCATGTTCACAGTTTAGGGTAAGGAATTTCCAAACCATTTACTCTTGTAACTTGCACAAAATTTTTTCATATGTACAAAAAAAGAAAGGAAAAAAAAAAAAAGGAAAAAATGGAAGAATGGGAATATTTATATGTCTAAGGGATTTACTTAAGGTTGATTAAGATTAGTATTAAATTAAATCTTAAATTATAAACTACTTTAAGGGAATGATGTGATGCCTTGCTTTCATTGTCATAGGAATGTTATAACAATATGTTTTTATGACAGTTTATATTCTCACTAATATGGTGTTTTCTAGGCTCCAAGCCATGTGTACGGTGGACATAGTAGTCATGTAACTAATGTTGATTTTCTCTGTGAAGACACCCATCTCATCTCCACAGGCGGAAAAGATACAAGTATTATGCAGTGGCGAGTCATTTAGAGGAAATATCAGCATGAGCATACACAGTTGAGTCGACCATGCACAGAACTTATGTATAAACTGTATATTTAAAACTTAACAGTATGTTTGCAGTTTAGCCTGGTCACTGTGATTTTTGTTTAAAAAATTCTTACAAACCTCAGGAAAATTAAGCCCTGTGCTGGTTACCTTACTCAGTCTAGTGATTTTTTTTCTTCATTGTGTCACACCTTAAGAATGATTGTTTTCTCTTCTGTTGTACAATATACAATGCAGTACAAGTTTAATAGAAGACATGTGGCTTGACAGTTTGCAATACAGTGGTATCAGCGGAATGTGACTATCTTAAATGTTTTCTATAAACACTGCTAAAATGGTCACAAAAATGCCTTTCAAAGACTGTATATATGTGCTTATTTGTTTCACTATCTACACTTTGTACTGTATATCTACTTATTTAGAAAAATCAATGACAGTGTTGAGGTACTGAATTGTTCCCGATGGAGGATGATGGATAGATACAGAAAGTATAAACCCAGATGTAAGATACAAAATTGAGTGGTTTAGGTCTGAAAATGTGAATGCTGGTAAATTTTCATTCTCTTGGGAGCTGCACGCCTTGGGTATCACCCGTGAGGACTTGCGTTCCCTCCTTTCAAGTGAATCAGCAGGTTATGCCCCAGTTTGGCCTGAATGTCTCAGCAGGGTTTACAGATGTCTGTGTGGTTCAAGTATTCCATATGAGTTTAAATTAAAAATCTTTTTACTTGTATATGAACAATTTCTTTTTGAAAACAAAACAAAACAGCTTGGCCACGTCCCCACTATTGGTTGATATATTTAACTAATATGTATATTAATCAGCATGATGCTATATTGTACATGTATAAGATTTTAGCAGTTCATAACAAATGGTAAGGCAATCTAGCTTTACTTTTTTATGCTTATGGATATTGTATATTTGTATTTTAAGACCAAGTAGACCAAGTCTAAAGATATCTTTTTAAGTGTACCATAAACCTGCAGAGGGTAAAAGAAGTCTTGGAAGCCTACATGAGATATTAATATGTAACTTCTGGCCCCTGTGTTTTGTGCATGGATGGATATTTATAGTACGAAATAAGATTGTGTTTTGCAATGAAGTAATAGTGGAGGTGGTATAAAATGGTTAAGAAGGCCTTATCAATGTTGATTGTGACACAGGTTGAAATGTATTGTTTACTTTGAGGAATGTATCTGAAGGATTTTAAAAGAGAGGAGTTCTAAGCGGACTCGAAAAAGGTAATATTAAAATTTTGCTTGTAATGGACGGGAAGCATTAATTCTCTGAACTCTAAAGCACTGGTTGTTTAGAGTGATTTAAATGAAATGGAATCAATAAATTTTGAAACTTTTTTATTACATCTCCAACCTCCTACACTGAAAGTGCAGGACACCAATAAACATGTATTAAAGTCAATTTTCAATGCATTCTTCCTGTTTAGTAAAATATCTTTGTTTCAATGTGAAATACTTAGAGAAGAGACAAGCTTTTACTTAACAACACACATTTGTGATTTCTCCATTAGAGCTGCGTTTGCAAATATTTTGGAATAAAATTGAGCTTTTGTGGTACATAATTTCATGGGTGGGCATGACTCTGGGAACGTGATCCGTAATGCCCACCTAGAGGGTGACACTCCATCTTCACGGCCGGGAAGAAGACACCACAGGCTGTCCCCTACGGCCTGCCTTGGTTCTGCCTCCTAGGACCCGTCCCTTATTTCCAAGCACTCGGCTGGCGGAGGAGTGTCGTTCCACTGCACAGGGTTATGCTCGCGGTAAGAGCCCCGACAACTTCTCTCTGTTAGGAACTTGTCCTCAGGCAAGACTTCCGAAGGCTGGGGTTTCAGGGTCACTTTAGCCTGACGTTATCTGTCACTGTTACTGAAGGGAGAAGTCTTACCCCCAGCTGCTTATTGCCATCCCGTGCAGCACCACGGGAGTTATTGTGGCCACAGGGCAAACCCAGCTGGGAGATGGACCTGGGTTAATGGCATAATATCACTACCCTTTCCTAGGGTTAATCCAATCGTAAGATGTCATAATACTCAAGTGACAGGTTCTGATCTTGTCTGGGTAATTGGTTGATTATGCCACGATACCTTCTGTTTATCAGGTTTTTTTTTGCTTTTGCAGATGGGGTGCTTTCAGGTTTTCTGCTTTCAGAATTGCAGGTGATTTGTTATTACTTGCAACAGAGAAAACAGGAGCTGCAAATTAGGTTGGTTCAGTCCCTTTTCATCCTTCTCCCACAGTGCTACTCTTGGGATGTAACAATGTATTTGTGATCCCCTTCTTAATTTTAAACTATCATCCCTTACAAGAAATAGATGAGGAATCTTGCAAGTTCATCCCTAGGGTTACTGATCAAAGGGGATTTTTAACAATCCCATCCCATCTGTGCTTCTGCTGCTCCTCTGTTTCTAACTTTTGCTGTTAAATGTGTCTTTCTTCCTCTATGAAAACCTGATAAATGTATTAGCTGAATTGGCAAATGGTGGGTAATATCTTGAGCCAAATACCTGTTTGACAGCTGTTAAAGTGATTTTTCTTTCTTTATCCAGGAAACTACACAGTTCTGCCATTGTTACATATAATCTTCAGCTCTCCTCACTTCCGCCCTTGTTCTTTGGTTCTTGCATTTACTTGTTTTCTCAGGAGTGTCCTCTTTTTTGCTTTAAAAGAGGAAAAAAACGAGGGGGAAAAAAAAAAAAGTTATTTCATTCCCTCAGCAGCACCTGGGACTCTTCCTTCGCCTGACACTGTCTGCAGCAGTTGTCTTTTCCTGCCCTTCCATGTAGCGTAAGGCTGGCTCTCAGTCCATGGCTGGAGATACGGCTGGGCTTCTGATGCTCATCCTTCCCGTCCGTTGATCTTGGCTGCAGCAGGTATAGTGTTGCTCAAAGAGACTCATGGTGTCTCTTGTGTATTACTGTTGTCTACCAAGCATCCAGCTACTCCCTTTCAGCTTTCTGTGGTTTCAGTGCTTGTTTCTTGCTTTTCTTCCCTTCGTTTCTAGCATTGCTCTTCCATGACTCCAGCTCCCAGGACTGCATCCACCTTAGCCCTTACGTGCGCGTTTTGCTGCCCTTAACTGCTTATAAAAGCAGTGGCCCTGACTACCTCTCTGATCGTTTTGGGGCTGAGTTCCAGGTTTCTTACTGTATCTGTATTCATGCTGCTTCTTTAACTTGAACTTGCCGATATCGATGACTTTGCATCTGCTTTGCATCTGCCTTCCTCCCTGTCCTCCTTGTATGAGTGTACTGAGGCCATCAACACTTCCTTGGTGTTTCTCGATTGTTCATTTGTCTGCGTGCAGCCTGGTAATGTATATCACATGCTCAGACTTTAAAATATTTTTAGGGTAGGGATTTTTTTCTCTGTTCAGCAACAGGATTTTGTGATCCTACACTCACTATAACAGTACGACTGCCGTATTTGTCCAAAATGATGAGCATGTATAGTCAGGTAACACTTCTGTGTCAGGGTATTCAAAGTGATTAACTGCTGAAGTTGATACTATCTATACTCTTAAGTCTTAGATTATTCAGAAAACAATACATATGCTTTCAAAAGACTTCTTCCTCTTCTGTATACTTATAAAATAAACATAGACTCAGCCTGGCTATTAGGATCATGGCCCATTTGCAAGCAGAAGCTTTGCATATTTTCATGTATTTATTTTACTCCTAAAGGACATATATTTGTATTTGTAAAACTATAGCCTTTTTCAACTTAATTCTGTAAGTACTATTTGAATTAATACCTGAAAGATAATAATTACATAGATACTTTTGGTAGTGCTTGGTTTTGGCAGTTTCAACAACTTCCAACAGATGAGCTCCAAAAATTCAGTCACTGTATTAAAGTAAAAACAAACAAACAAAACACAAACAAACCAAACAGCAAAGAAACAGTTTTTCAATACTATTGAAATTAGTGAAGTAAATTATTTAAAAAATCCTCTTGTAAAGCAAATCATTTTTGTAAAATGGATTTTTTACTATTTGAATTAATACAAGGTTAATTAATGCAAGGTCATATTTCCTATGTGAAATGTTTAGATGAAATTTGTTCTTCAAAAGAATTAATATTAGAAGATACTATTTCCCTTCAGATTTATTTGTGTGACAAGAGATTGCAAAGGCAAACAGACCCTTTTTTGCATGGGTTGGCATTTTTATTTTCTTCAGGTTCTGCTCAGAGAAGCAGGCGGTCTTTTTGTTGTGTTTTCTCCTCTGTCCCTGGAACCAGCGCTGTTGACGGATCACTCGATTGCATCCTCTAAAATCCTACAGATGGCAGGGAAAATGTCACTTTAATTACTAGTGAAACGAACAGACTTACGAGAAGCCTAAACAGAAATCATTTTCTTCCATTACTGGCTGGGACTCATAGCCATGGTCATGAGGTTCAAGAAGGCCAAGTGCAAGGTCCTGCAGATAGATGGGTCAGTGCAATCCCAAGCACAAATACAGGCTGGGTGGAGAATGGATTGAGAGCAGCCCTGAGGAGGAGGACTTGGGGGTGTTGGTTGATGAGAAGCTCAATGTGACCCAGCAATGCCCGCAGCCCAGAAAGCCACCCGTACCCCGGGCTGCATCCCCAGCAGCGTGGGCAGCAGGTCGAGGGAGGGGATTCTGCCCCTCTGCTCCGCTCTGGTGAGACCCCCCTGCAGTGCTGCCTCCTGCTCTGGGGCCTCAGCACGGGAGAGACACGGAGCTGCTGGAGCGGGGCCAGAGGAGCCACAGCCATGGTCAGAGGGGTGGAGCAGCTCTGCTGTGAGGACAGGCTGAGAGAGTTGGGGCTGTTCAGCCTGGAGAAGAGAAGGCTTGGGGAGACCTGATTGGGGCCTTCCAGTACCTGAAGGGGCCCATGGGAAGGATGGAGAGAGACTGTTTACAAGGGTACATAGTTATAGGACGAGGAGTAATGGCTTGAAACTGGAAGGGGGTAGATTTAGATTAGACATAAGGAAGAAATTCCTCCCTATGCAGGTGGTGAGGCCCTGGCACAGGCTGCCCAGAGAAGCTGTGGCTGAAGGCCAGGCTGGACGGGGCTTTGAGCCGGCTGGTCTGGTGGGAGGTGTCCCTGCCCGTGGCAGGGGGGTTGGAACTAGACGATCTTTCAGGGCCCTTCCAACCCAAACCGCTCTATGATTCTATCACTGCCAAGCCTCTGCCATTGCAGCAGGCTGCCCTTCAGAAGAGATGCCCCAAGCCAGAGCATCTCCTAGCCCAAAAGACGGGAGATAAGGAGCCAACCCCTGAGGGGAAGGACAGAATCACACCCCGATCTTTCTCTGCTGCTGGCGGCGGATGAGTGAGTACGTTAGTGGTTCACGCTTTTGCTTGGGAGAGATTTATGTTTCTCCTTAGTCTTGCAGTTCTGTGGCAATTTCATTTGTCTTAATGGAACAACTTTGCCCCCTGAATTCATTAAATAATTATAGAAGTCTAAGTGATAACTTACATGGAGGTATTGCTGACAGCTGAGCGAAAGCTGCCATCTAGCCCTAAGCTTGGAGACCTTGTTTGTGTCAGTGGTGATTCTGACGGGCTCATCTGTGACAGCCACCTGGGAGACCCTTTGTCCATCAGGATGTTTCACAGCGTGGTGGGTTCCCCTTGGTCTCCTGCCAAATGTGGAAGCGTAGGAAGGTGCCTCCTTTGGACAGAGCTGCTACGCTGTCGGTGCCGTCCGCGCCTGTAAGCGCTTCCTTCGGACCTTGCCTTTTGTCTGTGTCTTTGTGAAAGCTAGAGGTCTTGTACTCCGTGAGAAGTGGTTCTTCCCCACCAGCTCCACAGTCCCAGCTTAGCACAGGTTTGTTTTTACTATCTTTTGGCTATCTACAAACTATATTAATTTAAATGCTTCCATTCATTTGTAGTGGACGTATCTGTACCTTAAAGGCTGCCACTTTGGGTCTGGTCTGAGGTGCCAAGGTTATAGCCATGAGAATGTGACCTGTTTTCTGGGTGTCTGTGCAAGTGAATGGGTTTTTAGCAGGAGCTTCTAGGAGATGAACATTTTTAAAATCTGACCCGTTGAATTATCTAGACTAAAACTTTAGCCAGAAGGAAGCAAATTCAGCTGCTCTGGGGATTCTGGCTATCAGCACAATGTGAGCTACGTTTGCTCCAGATTCCAGGTGGTAGGCTAAAGAAATCTCCTTCAGGCTGTTCAGCTATTATGGTTAGAAAGCAAAACTTAAAAAGGCTGGATGAGTTCTGCAGCCATGTTAGATTATTGTAATTTGTCATCCTCTTGCATTGCCCTCGCACTGCGGAGATGTGCTGAAGAGGGAACTGTCTGCTTGAGGCAGCCTGAAGAGAACACCTCTCTCTACAAAATCAAATGCCTTGGCTGTTCATTCTGGATTCAGTTTCTCATTAAGATAAATGACAACATTTTAGGGCTCCTTCCTTCCTACCCTGCTTCTCCTTTTCAGCAGCTTTCATTGACATCATAATTCTGAATTTATGACATCAGTGTATAACCACAGGGGAGGTTATTATGCCGGAGGCTTGAGTGTTTTGGCCTCCTTACAGCACCTAAAAAGAGCAGAAGCTGAGCTCTGTGAGCCTCTGTCTCGGCTCGAGCAGTTGGAGAGCGAGCTGACAGGAGGCTCAGTTTAAGTGAAAAGCCCTCTGGCATTTCCCGTATGCACAGCTCCTGTTCAGCAGAAAATCTGGCCACACGCAGTTTAGCAGCCTGGAGAGTCCCGACTGTCTCTGACTTCACGAGCACAGCATCGCCTCTGTGCTGAGATCTTACGGGCTAGTTTTGGGTGCGAACACCGCTGCTTTTGTTACCCCGTTGTGACAAGCCTGGTCTCTTTCTAAAAAGTTCAAGCCCAAACAATCTTCACCTTGCAAGAGCAGGACCAAGGGGATTTTAATAATGATAACACAAACAAAACGAAGGGACTCGTTGCCCTCCTTGCCTGGCTCAGTACAGCCTTCTCTGCAGAGACAGCAAAGACACAGCCTGTCTTCCGAGGGCACCACATTATGCCCTGACGTGGAATATGCTGTATCAAAACACAGGCTTTGGCAATGCTCAGATGGGGCTAAACCATAAGCTGAGGCAGTATTTCTTCAAAGAATCCAAAGTTATTTGCTTAAAGAAAAACTAGAATTGTCCGGTGTGTTTGTATTTCCCATTTCTGCCCTTCTTTCCTCACCCTTGCGTGAAAACGCATCTCTGGGGACGCTGCTGGGGAGGTCAGGCCTGTTACCTCCGAGTACCGCAGAAGGGTGTGTGGTCTTTGGAAACATCCGTACTGGTTTAGCGTTTGCACCCTGGGCCCCTACATACTTGCTGTTTACTGGTGTCTTTTCCTTAAGTTGCACGTGAAAGTTGCTAAGGAAAAATCACAGATGGCTTCGAAGAGATAAGACCGTACCAGGTCCCCAGGGCCTGCCTGCAACGCAGAGCTGCTCCCGGCTGCCTGGAGGCTGCAGCTTCCTGCTTCAGCCTTCCCAGCGATTGCAATCCCTGCTCTCCTGCCTCGGGAAAATTCAAAGCACCGGTGGGCTCCTCCCTTTCCGAGAGAAGGTGCCGACTGTCCCCCACCGCCCTCCTGAGAGCACAATTGGACCCTTCCTTTACTTGGCTCCCATCTTCACTTGAGGAAGTATAATAAAACATAGAGTATATCAACAGTGTTTTTCCTAGTTACTCTCTGCCTTTTCCTATACCACTCCCCCTTCCTGTCTTCATTCCCTTCTTCATTCTTTCCTCTCCTCAGTTTTGCCCTTTTCATCTAATTACTTTTCCTCTCCTTGTTAAAAAATTCACAGACCTCTGTATTTCAGAGTTTTTTCTCTAGTCTCCATCCTCTTATTCCCTTTACCTCCTCCCAGACTCTTCTGCCACTTGATCCTCTGCACCAGCCTCTTCTCATTCTTTCCTCCTCATCCCAAGGCTGGATGAAGCATTGCTAAAGAAATCCGGGTTTTTGGGACTCTCCGGCTGCAGCCCTGCGAGCTCCTTTCTCTCGGTCTCCCTGCGGTGTGGACCACGCTGGCTGCAGTGCGGGAGGGAGCGATGGGCGCTCCTTCACTGCCGGTGCCTCACCGGGGCTGTCTTTTGGGCTGCCGTGACAACTCAGAGAAGGGACCTAGACCTTTGCCAAATGGTGCCGAAGATCACAGGGAACGTTTAACCAGCCAAGCAACGGGCAAGGTGATGGGTGAAAAACAAATATCCAGGACCGAACCCTTCTGAGTTTTGGGAACCTTTGAATCTCACTTTGCACCCAAATTTGGTAATTGTGTTCTCTCTGCCCCAGCGAGGTGTCTGCAAAATTGTGCAACTCAACTTCAGCCTTGGAAAGGTTATGAGTCATGTTGCTGCCTGAGAAACATTTTTTTATAAATAAATGCATATGTCTATTACTGGACATAGTTTAATGAATCGGTATAATGAATTCCTCCCAAGGGTGTCTTTCACAAGTCTAAATCCTCCATGCTTAGGAAAAGCCTTCCAGAAAAAAAGTGTGTAAAACAAGCTATTATGGACATTTATTTTCCTTGAAAAAATCTAGATATTTTTGCAGACAAGCCCACAGGAAAGCCCAAGAGTTTCAAGAGGAAGCTCTGAGCTAGACAAATTCAGTGGGGAAAAAAAAATTCACCATGAGACTCTTTGCTGCAGCGGCATGTAGCTCTGGCCACGGCATTGACTCGCTGAGAAAAACAACTGGATGACCTTGAGCTCCTGATATGAGGATATTTACAGAGGATGTTGCCCCAGGCTGTGTGACTGTTGAAGGAAGGCATCCTCCTCCTCCTAACATGAAATCTCTGAAGTGACAAACAGGGCAGACCTCCGGCCCATGGTTGCAGCAGAACCCAGAGGAGGCAGGTCCCTCAGGGTGTGCCACGCAGGAGGTCTCAGCCAGGAAAGACGTGACCCTGGGGGCAGCAGTTTTCTTATGCAGGTCTTTGTTGGGCCATGCAGGAGGATCTGTAATTAGGGAGAGGTGCAAGGGGGAGCGGGAAGGCCAGCGAGGCCAGCAAGATGGAGATAGGCCCTGGTGGGTCAGGATTTCCCCCTGGGCAAAGAGCAGGCGGATTGACAAGACTATGGTCTGACGTTACGTATGTGTTCATACAAATGAATAGCTTTAAGTCTCTTAGAAGACATATAGTTCTGATAGCAATATAGTGTAAGGTTTGCCCCAGCAAAACAATTATTACATGGTTCAGTCACGTCTTTCAATCAACATGGTGATCTGGTGGACACTTGAACTCATGAACATTGATGAAGAAGCCTTGTGGATTCTGATACAACAAAGTTTTAACACTGCTCTCCTGTTTCTGTGCCGTTAGTGGCCAGCAAGACTGGCATCTGTAACAGTATATACAATTTCTTCTCCTTTTCTCTCTTATTCCTCTATATAAGAATACATAAACCAGCCAATATAATTGAGCAGTAACCTCACATACTCTGCATGTCTGCATCTGTTTTCAAACCACCTCGTGGGCAATTAAGCCTCCCAGCCCTTTGCAAGGGTAGACATTGCCCAAGTTTCTAGCCGGTGAGGAGTTGTAACTTGCCCAAGGACGGTACCTCTCCTCAGGAGGCAGCAGTGCAGGCACAGAGCTGCGGGCGGTGGAAACCACCCCGTGCCCTGCCCCGTTGGTTGTGGGCCCTTCTGGGCGGCTGCCGGGGCTGGATGTCTCAGGGCTGGGGCACGCAGAGGCTGGAGGTTCAGCTCACTGGAAAAACTCACGAGTCTCTCCGCAACATCAGGTGGCCCTTTACGCTGTGCAGCGTACATACCCAGGGAGAAGTCTTTGCAGAAGACCTTTTTGCTTACTCTAGTTCTAGATCTTAACTATGGTGTGATTTACGTACATTTCTTTGCCTATTTGATTTGAGCCTGTTATAAACTAGCTTAAGGAAATTACTTTTAAAAAAGAAACAAACAAACAAACAAACCCCCCACGGATTATCAGCGAACTCACATATGGATTTGCTCTTTTAATCATGTTTTAAGTTCTAGTACAATTACCAGGAAACTTTCTAGTTTAATAAGCATCCTCCTTGCCTAATGCTGTTTCCCATACGCTGCATGCGCTGGTCAGTGACCCACATTCTAAAGGATTAGTCAGATGATAGTAATAAGAAAATAGTTTTTTTTTTTGCTCATTATTTCTTCATAAGCTTGCTACCTTCAGCAACCCTATCACATATTACGTGGATGAGTTTCTCCAAACCAGCACCACTCAGGGGAGACTGCATATCACATCTATGGTCTGACACAGTTGTTTGTGCAAACAACATACATTGTGCCTTCCAGGAAATTTAGGATAATTGCTTATCAGAAAGTACTATAAGCTGTGGTTTCAAACAAATGAGGAGGCCCCTTAGTAATAGGGGGAGCTGCTGCTTTAGGAGAGACCTTCTCTGTCTGAAGTGAGCTTAGATTAATTGGTGGGGTGATTTGGGAAGAGGATGGCACAGATCGGCTGTGGGACAGGGATGGCACGAGTGGGCTCTGTGCTAATGAGGCACAGAAGGGGTGGGGATTCCCTCCCCCTGGCCCTAATTATTTTTTTAACATCTTAATGATCATTGAAAACAGCAATTATCAGATATGCATTAGCTACCTAGAAACAAGCATAGCCTCGAATAAAAGGCATACACATTATTACTACCACAGGTTTTGTTGCTGTCATATTACTGTTGCTGTTCTTGTTGAAGTATATTTTTATTTGGTATGGAGCTGCAGTGGGCAGCAGGAAGGCTGGACAAGCCAATGGTGAAATAGGTCTCTAGGGCATCGAATCTATGGGTTTGATTTTTGCAACATTCTAGTGGCATAGGCTACTATTACAGTAAAAATAAGTGTTGTATTGGTTTGGATATGTGGAAACCTTAACTTTTCAGAGAAATGGAAATGAAAATGTCTTTATATTAAAAATGGCCTCCACTGATTTGTTCCGTGCCTCCTGCACAGCCGGTGCCATGCCCGATCG
>KL281864.1:2048-12141 GCA_000699545.1 Podiceps cristatus
CCCCCCCAAAACCACACCACAATGGAAAATCAAGTGAAGATCAACTTGAATGATAACCAACACAAATTAACTTGCAAAGGTTCTTCCTCAAGTACTATTACAAGCTTAACTATTTATCTCACAAAAAAGCTTCACATATGAGCCAAGCAATGTATTTGGCTGTTTCAAGAGCTCATTTTCACTTTATCATATGCTGCAGAGTAAGCCTCTGAAGTACAACTGATTTTAGTTGACTGGAATGCTGAGCCCACCAGTCATGATCAAGTTATTACAGAACAACTGGTAAATCATGTTGATTTACTTTCTGTAAGTGTATCACTCCTAAAAGAAAGCCTGTTGTGTCTCCAGCTGAATACAGACCAGTTGGGGAATTTTATTATTGGTACCTAAAATGACCGACTCTCTCCTCAAAAGAAACAAATACAGGTATGACTGGGAAAGAAAAAAAATCAAAACAGTTTGGTAGGAGAGGGTGGGAACACATTAATGTGATCATTGAGGCTGACCAATCTGACTCAAATGACTTTGCTGAGCAGTAAGGCCATAGCAAGCCAGGTGTACCAAAAAGCCTGGCTACAAGCTCCTACACTGCCTCTCCACCTACCACACACCTGCAATCTGCTCCTGGGGCCTCGCACAGTTATCCACAGCTGCACATAAACCCCTGTAGCTTTCCACCGCATCTGAGGTGGCTTCATGGCTGGACTCCAACTCCCCAGGAATTCATTTAATGAATCCAAATCCTTATCCTTATGTGGAAAAAAAAAAAAAAAAAAGAAAAAGAAAAAAAAAACCTCTTCCACCCCACCATGAGAGCACACCATGGCTTTCAGAACAGAAATCCCTGTAAGGCTGGAAAGACAACAATCCCTAGGTTAAAAATCACAACTTGCCTTTTTTTTTTTAATTAAGGAATTGCTATTAGAAATCCTAAATATTCTGATATGAATGTCAGAAAATGACATCATAAAATATTTAGACCTGAATTCATGAATAAAGATTGTTACTGAAAGGTCTCAAGCATTATATATGCTGAATTTTATTGGTATTAAAACTCAAAGAAAATGAAGACATTCTATTGAACTCTTATTGGAATTCATATAGTTGAAGTTAAATTGAACAGTCTTCATAGGATCACAGCACATTTGTAAGGGAAAAAAATTTCACCTTAAAAATTGGATTTTCATATTGCAGAAAAAAAGGATATACATTACAGCTGTCTTCCCCAAAGGATCAGCTTAAATAAAATTTATTTTTTCTATACTGTATCTCTAGAATACAGCTAAAATCTGACTTCCCTCTATACACATTAGTCTCCTAATACACGAGATCTTGACTGGCCAGTTGCAAAGAAGTTCTGTGAAGTCTGGTCACATGAAAGGCGAAAATGAAATGATATGCTGAGAACAATGTTACCTCTTCTCGGATTTTTAAAGGAATTTCTTTTTCATAAGCATTCACTAACCAAACCACTGGGGGGGGGAAGTTAACACGTTATTTACATCTGCTGTTCTTGCCAATCCTGAAAAGAGTTCCTGAAAGAAATCGTGGCTGCAAAGCCCACCTCAGCTGTACAGTCTATTGGAAGGGAAGAATATTTAAGTTCAGTTATTACCCTCAGTGAAGTACTGTCATCTGACTTTTAGTGCATTTTCACACATCAATTACAAAAGCAACTGACATAACCAGTTCTGCTCAAGCAGGATTCCTAAACGTAATTGATACAAAAAATTAATCATCCAAACCTCCATGGTAAACGTACTTCCAGCTTCTTGGACAAGATTACTTGTTCTGACAGCTTTTAAGCTTTAAAACATTTAACTGGATAAAAACTGGTTAAAACTTCTTGGTGATGATGCAAAGAAATCAAACCTTAGCCTATGCCAATACTGAGTCATTATCAAGAGAGAAATATTCACGTACACTGTCAGCAGTAAAAGTAGGCCAAACACCAACTTAGCTGGAGTGACTTTAATTCCCATATTGTTAAAATAGACTATGATGCTATGTCTTACGTATACTAGTTGAACAAGTGAGTGCTGTTAGAAGTTTTTATAGGACTCAAGAAAAGGCTTATGTGCTCAAAAACCTGTCTGACCACTTTTTTGGTCACAGGTCAGCCAGGAAAAAAAATGCTACTGCTCCTTACAAATTGTGTCTGGCCTCAGTTGTGTATGTACAGCCATCTTCAGCTGTGGTATAACAACATTCAACTTGTGAATGGCAACTGAACCTGGAGTTTTCATTGTTTACTTAGCAGGCCAGAAGGAAATAAGAACCCGTATTTCTAAGAACAATCTTAGCCACTTCACAGTTCAATTATTCGCCCCCCACCACCACTTTTCATGCTTTGCATAAACACATACCTTACAAGTGCATTCTTTCTTACAAATTTCTTTCAATCCCAGACAAGATTATTACAGGGAAAGTATCAGAACAATGTACAATATGAATGTATTTGAAGATTATTCCCTTTGTCTAAGTGTAAAAAAATGTGTACACAAACATCCTTATGTTTCAGAAGACTAAGTTTGCAGTTAACTTTGTTCATCTCTCTCTGGAAAAAAAAAAAATAAAGGTATCAAAAGATGGAACCATGAACATACCAATGAACTCACTATAGGAGTCTACAGCCAGATTAATGGGATAATCACAGGGCTCTAATTAGTGACCTGGCACAAAGGTTTTCTTTGATGTCTGTCCAGAAGCAAAAGCAGCTGACTCGAGAAAGGATTGTTTGGTGGTTCAGTCACCTTAGTTCCTGTGCACAAAGAGCTTTGCACTAAGCAGGTACGATCACATGGATTTCCATAGCTATATGAAACTAGATGACAGTTACAAACAGAAATTGATAACTGTAGCTACTGATATGGTCAGGCTATTTTGCAGCATCTTACATAATCCAAAGAACTTTCGATAGTCTAAACAAGTTACATGCACCTTGATTTTTCTTTTCCCCAAGATGGGAAACCATAATCAAGTAAAAATCACAATAAAGAATTTATCACTTTACCTCTAAGTTGCCATTCAGAATTAGCTTAGACCAAGATGTTGCAAATAGAAATGCTACTACAGAGCCTCTGTAGTCAAGCAGATTGAGTCTCCTAGAATCTACAGGCTAATGAGTATTTTAGCGCACAGACAGTAACACCACTGTGAACAGGCAACTTGGAGGAAGACCTGGACTCCACGGTACAAGTACGTTTAGTTTTTTCCCTTGAAAAGAATAAGTAAGTCAAGCTTGAGCAGCCAGAGGATGGAAAGGCTCTTGCTCAATTCAAGTACCAGCACCAACTGAGGCAGGAACTGGAACAGGAGGGACAGGATCAAGCTCAAGAGGAAGGCACAGTCAACATCTCCACCCTTTCCTAAACTCGAGATGTCTCAGGTAAAAGGCGCTCAGAAGCCTGTCAGTTTTCTGCTACCAGCAAATAGGCATGAAATCCTGTAACAAGGCACCAAGAATCTCTTCTGTACAAATCCAGATGAATAACGAAGAGGCAGTGATGAAACGTTAGTTACGAGGGCACCCCAATGCACAATTCATCGTGTCAGTAACTCAAAACATAAGTCTGTCAGAGCAGTGAACCCTATGAATGAAGTCAGATACTCCTGCACATGAAGACAGAAGGAACAAAGTGTACTATGGGAAGGAAGCAATACCCATGATACTTTAGGCTGGATATAAGGAAGAAATTCTTTACAATGAGGGTGGTGAAGCACTGGAACGGGTTGCCCAGAGAGGTGGTGGATGCCCCATCCCTGGAAACATTCAAGACCAGGTTGGACGGGGCTCTGAGTAACCTGATCTGGGTAATGGTGTCCCTGCTCACTGCAGGGGGTTGGACTAGCTGGGCTCTGGGGGTCCCTTCCAACCCAAAACATTCTATGATTCTATGATTCTATACCTGTGCCCAGCAGCACATGAGAAATGTCTAAATATCTTTTATCAAGTTTGCACAAGTCCAATTGTGCAATATAATCAGAAATTCATGGCGTGTGACAGGTAACTGCTGCTACAAATCACTATGTTAGCTCAAGAGATCAGCAGACCTTAGGGTTCAAAACCCTGCTGATTTCTCATGATGCCAGAAAAACTGACTCTCCCTTTTCTCCCTCCAGTTTGGTTTTCTTGAAGTGTACAGGAAGTTATACACAACACTATGTTAAAAGAATACTTGGATTTTCAAATTAATCCCTTCTGTCTAGGTGGCATTTTCCACTTGCACCGTGTGCTCTACACACTTCACTCAATATGTGGAGCTGACAGCGTTCAATTAACAATTATAATGTTGCCATCATTGTTCAGGACCTCATAGCTCCCTGCACGGTTCTCAAGACCCAGCTCTCATACTGACAAGTTCATGTAAGTGTGCTCCACAATATTTTCCACACCTCTTTGTATAAGACAGTGTGGTAGACAAGTCACGAAACAGTGGTGATCAAGATACGGAGTCTCAAGCTCCAAAACAGTCACCAACTGTGCATCCCCAAATGATCAGCTTCTCAGCCACCTATACGAGAAATAGTTTAGGCACCTTATTTCATGCCCCACAGGAAAAAGTGAAGATACTGAAATTGTTTACTAGGACACTAACCATTTACCTTGAACATAGTCATCATCTTCCCCAACTCCCACATTTCCCTGCATACTTCCAAATTCTTCAACACATGAAATATAGAAATCTTTCAAGCACTTACTCTTCTGGCCTTGGAAATAAAATACATACCTCAAGGTAGAAATAGATTAAGAGCTTTTATTCTTTTAAGCTAGTACACTCTTCCCCCTCCCCCCCCCACCCAAGAAGGAACTGGTGTTGGGAACTGATATGGCATCATTCCAATAGCCATATGCTGTCACCCCTTTCACTTACACGTATGCAAGTTCTTGATGCACACATCAAGGGGCTAAAAGCATGCCTCTAAATGGGTAAAACACTCTGCAACACAAATGCTATTTTGCTACTGCCAAAGCAACCTGTGAGAGGTAACCTAAATTGGGATGTGCTTTTGGTTGCTGGTGATGCAGGATTAGTTACTTAGAGCATTACCCACCTCTCTGAAATTCTGCATGTCAAAAATAACTTCAGGAAAGCCCCAAATAAACGAGGAAGGATCAGTTATCGTTATCCAAGAGGCATTGGAGACAATTGTTTTAGACTTGCTTGCCAGATTAGATGCCATACCATGTAATTCTTTTGTTAAATTTGTTAGGAAAAAGTAGGTATTAAAGTTATAGTGTTCTAGGAAGACCGAATACTCATGATGCAAGATAGTTTGGATCTAAAGGAAAAATACTCATAGTACCAGCAACCACCACAAAAACATTAGTAAATTGTTTACCTACTTATCAAAGAACAGATGACTACAAGAAAACATACTAAGTCTCAGAGTGACACGATTATTAAGCCTCTTCAATTGTGTCATCATAAATATCTGGTGAACATTTTGGAACTGTTAATTTTATCATGGCAAACTGTAGATAAGTCTGAATGGTTCATCATAGTGACAACTTCAAAAGGCTGCTAGAACTTCACTTAAATCAACAGCCTAGCTACAGCTAAGAGCAGTCATGAGACACCTGGATTTCCAGAGCACTTTATCCTAAATCAAGCAGCACGGTCCTTCAAATCAGCATTCTCATTTCATACACAGCAGCTAGTTTTGAAGTTCTAACTGCAGGGTCTATCTCCATGCAAAGCTTCCAATTCCCACAGTGGTCTGAACAAGGAAACAAGAACCAAATGAAATACAACAAAAGCCCCAAACACATTAAATACCTATATGCAATCAAAAAATCTCAGATCAAGTGAGACAGACTGAAAGATGTTTTCTTCTCACTGAAAGAGCAACTCAAACTACTGACCACATAGTTGAATTTCACAAGATTTTTCCCCCTTGGAAAAGCAGATTATTTGACTCACTAGCAATGTGCTTGCCTTTATCTGCAGTAGAACCAGTCCTACGAAATGTTATGTTTTCAACAATGTTATAATGCTACAGCTTGAGAAGTGATATGCAAAGAAGGAGAAAAGGGGCTTTCACTGTGCTTTTTTATTCTCTTATGACACCCTAAGAAAGGCCTGAAAAGATTTCTGTATAACCTCTTCACCTCCCTTCCCTGCTTCCAAAAACAACTGCTAAAATTTGAGAAATCATGGATCTAACTATTGGCCAATGTAAGCAACCTGCACACACAAAAACCATATTCAAAACTAGTTAAGCAAGAATGAAGACAGGGAGAAACCCGAATACTTTGGAGTGTCTGATGCTTTTGAAGTTCTTCTCTATTCATAGAACCACTCAAACAATTTCAATACACACTCCCTTTTGAACTATACTGTAGAAGAAAGAAAAAATTATTCCATTCACTTATCCTGAACTGTAGTATGTTGTTTCAACATTTGAAGTCAGTAACCAAATTTTCATCAGGGCTCACATATGGAAGATTTGAACTCCAAACAGCAAATACTGCAGAAAACAGGAATGGGTGAAACCAGCATTCCAACACAAGCTTCTGGCACTCTATCACATTCACTCTGTCTTGAATTCATGTATTTTTAATTACTATTTAAGCACAAATAAGTCAAGGACAAGCAGAACACAGTTTTCCTTCAAACAGCATGTTATAGGTAGGTCAATAATACAAATGCCACAAATCCGTGGAAGCTAGAATAAGATAAAGAAAACAGATTTTCAAAACACCTACTAAGCTTGATTATAAAAAACAAATACACTTTCATATACTTTGAATCTTCACATGAAATGCTTTATACCAAAGTGGTATGTGTTTTCATGGAGTAGTCAATGTAACAACTACGTAGAACACATTCTTTTGAATGGCACTGTTATAACAGAAGTAAAGTTTCAATGTACTTGGAAGGTACTTGGAAAGTACCTTCTTTGGTACTTTCCAAGAAATTCTTTGCAACCCAAACAAAACAAGCTTCACAGTCTTGTACATTGATCATAAACTTAACTGGCTTCTGCATTCACCACTAATCCTAACAAAAAATAAAACAACTACCTTTTGTATTTTCTTTGGATCTTTCTGTGAGTTTTCTCTGAGGGGTACTTTTCCAAACAACTTCCATCCCACATCGTTTTGGTTTTCAAATCTTGCACTTTGCTTTCTGGTAAACAAACTCCTATAAGAACAGGAATAAAAGAAAAAAAAATTTTAATCAATTATAATAAACAGGATAGACAATTTGCTAACATTATGTATCCCAGTCACACATTCCAACTCCTTTTGTGGTTGTGCTGACAAGCACATTTCCCATCCTCAAGAGGTACATTATGCAGTATTAGGACCACACCAGGCAATGGACCTGTTTAAACAGGAATTTTTAGTAGTTAAAAAAGTTCATTTTTAACTTTCTAGAAGTAACCTTTTTTTTTTAGCCTTTCTCTAGGTCATTCAGCCTCTCTCTTTTAAATAAGACTAAGACACTAAATCTCTTGCTGCATGAACATTCTCCACCTGCCTGTTACAACACACTACTACCAAAAAAAATCACAAAAAAAGCTGCAGACATAGTAACATTTTACTGTATTTGATCTGCTTTCATAAAATATTTTTTCCTGAATAACCTTAAAAGCATCTATCAAACCACATTAATTCTGAAGTTTAAAATGTCTCTAATTAAAGTTTAAATACTGTAGTAACAGTCATAAAGCTAGACATGAACCCACTGAAAGTTAACTTACTTTTATTGACTTTGCTAGTTTTTAAATCATAAAGTGATATGCCATACTTGCATCTTCTCACCACAACTATGTTTTTCCAAAACTGGACACACAGTAAAGACTAGCCTTCGTGCTTTTGGCAGCTCTCAGCTCCAAGAGCACAACAGACATCCTACACCCACGGCATGTCTGGATTATTAAAATAACAGATTTTCTTTTGTCCTACTGTCTAGTTCAGCAAATATTCTAATATGTCCAGGTTAGCTCAATTATTTACACACCCACTGGTAGTTTTTTCTGGGAACTTGACTATAGGCTTTATCTCCCTCATTTAAAAGAAAAAAAAATTCCACTGAGACAAAAGCATTTTTGTTACTTCAATCAGCAGGCACCTTCATCCCACAGATGTTTCCAGTCTGGCATTACTGCTTTTCCTTACTTACAGTTACTACCTTAATGTCCAGTGGGTTGATCCAGTAAGTACAAATTGTTTCTTATTCATAAAGTGTGGCAGTTTGGGAAACAAAACTATATTGAGCTTCATGTTCTAAAAGGGATGGACACAAAGTAGTCGTTTTCCTGGCCACTTTGGATCAGTTAACATGAACAATATCATAAATACACCAACAGAGATAATACTGCTTAGAATACAAGAAAAATGTTTAGTAAGAGGAAAAAAATCATGACACAAAAATCAGAGTGTGCTGGAATGTACTGTAAGGTTAATGGGGTGCACTGCCACCCTTAAATATGCATATATTTACACAAATGATCACATGCTCCTGTATCGCAAGGGTACAGTTACCTTGAATCCCACACCAGGAACAGACTATCATATTAAAAGATAAAGTGTTTAGGTACAGAAATCACACGAGTCAATAACAATTGATGTCAAAGCTAAGCAGTAACTACTTCTACAAACCCCTTTCAGCTTTCCCCTACACCACCTCATACAAAACAAAAAATAGTATAAAGATGGAAAAATGTAGAAACATATTGTCATATTTTCCCTCTTTCCACTTTTTTCAAAGCATGAAATTGTAATTCTACAGGTAATCTACTGGATCAAAACCCAAGATTTGCTTTGTTTCTACAAACTAGCATATTCCATTTCAGTGTTATGAAGCTCTCCTGTAGCTCGTCATTACAGCTGTAACAATAGCTAAAGATTTATAAGATAACTAAAGCATTAATCAACAATTTTGACTACTCTGCTACCACTACAACTGCTAGTACTGGGAAAAAGAGACCATCATGAATACAATTTCCAGTACAAATATCTCTGTTGAACCTGCTTTCTTTTCACCAGCAATTCCTTCACCTTGGCAATATAAAGAATCCATTCTGTTTGAGTGTTTAGTACCCTGCAGGGCTTCTGCATGCAATTATCTTCTTACCCCTGACCAAGTTCACAACATGTAAGACAGTCTGAGATGACAGATTTATAGGATCATTTGAGACAGCTACCAGGGAAATAAAATGTAGAGAGACACAGACATAAGATAATTTATATATACACATATGCACATAGGTCCTGCACTTGGGTCACAACAACCCCAGACAATACTACAGGCTTGGGGGAGAGAGGCTGGAAAGCTGCCTGCTGGAAAAGGACCTGAGGGTGCTGGTCAACAGCCGGCTGAACACAAGCCAGCCCAGGTGGCCGAGGCAGCCAACAGCATCCTAGTTTGTATCAGAAATAGTGTAGCCAGCAGGGCTAGAGAAGTGATCATCCCCCTGTATTTGGCACTGGCCACACCTCAAATACTGTGTTCAGTTTTGGGCCCCTCACAACAAGACAGACACTGAGGTGCTGGAGCGTGTCCAGAGAAGGGCAACAAAGCTGGGGAAGGGTCTAGAGCACAAGTCCTGTGAAGAGCGGCTGAGGGAACTGGGGTTGTTCAGCCTGAAGAAAAGGAGGCTGAGGGGAGACCTTATCACTCTCTACAACTATGTTCAAGGAGGCTGTAGAGAGGTGGGTGATGGTCTCTTCTCCCAAGTAACAGACAAGAGGAAAGGGCCTCGAACTGCATTAGGGGAAGTTCAAATTGGATAGTAGGAAACATTTCTTCACGGAAAGGGTTGTCAAGCACTGGAACAGGCTGCCCAGGGAAGCAGTTGAGTCACCATCCCTGAAGATACTTAAAAGACATGTAGATGGGGTGCTTCAGGACATGTTTAGTGGTGGACTTGGCAGTGTTAGGTTAATGGCTGGACTCGACGATCTTAAAGGTCTCTTCCAACCTAAATGATTCCATGTTTAGTTAATTTAAAATTGAGAAATACCAAGCAAGTTCTAAAATATATCTAAGAATAAAAAGGAAAACACAGTAGCAATAACATCGTAACATCCGGTATCAACACAGGCTGCGAGAAGAAAGGATTGACAGCAGCCCTGCCGAGA
>KL281865.1:4731-27539 GCA_000699545.1 Podiceps cristatus
AAACAATACGTGCATTTAATATCACTTGTCTATCTTCACTTGCTGAAAAGAGCCATAACACCACCTACAGAAGCCTCTCAGAGAAGGATTTTAAACCGTCACATCTAAAACAAGCTCCTGTCCCTTAGAAAAAAAAAAAAAAATGCATGGGAGCTCTGATAGCAGAGGAGTGGTAACACACTTCAGACCCCTGTGAATGCGCTTGGAGGACCAGAGTGTCTGTTACCCCCATCACGGGGCACAGCCGCGATTCCCAACCCTTTCCCACGGTGTTCCCTGCCTTCACCCCGTGAACTTGCATTTCCACAGCTCGGCCTGCCCAAAGGCAAAGCGCTGCACCCATCTCATGGGGAGCTGAAGCACCCGTGGGCAGGGCTCGCCGGGCAGCTCCGGTCACGGCTTCCCGATAGCAGCGGGCAGCACCGGTAATTCCGGGTAAGGGAAAAGGGGGAAAAACCGGAGCACACAGGCGTCCCTTACTGCGGCCGCTCACGTTCTGGGGGACGATGGGTGCGTTGTACGAGTTGGCGGCGTGGCCACCAGCAGCATCATTATATAAAGTGTTGAGTCAGTCTCCGGTGGCCGGATAAATTGCAGGACTGTTCTTTTAATTTTAGACATGGACAGAGTTATAATTAAAAAAAAAAAAAAAGTTTCATTACCTGTAGAGTTACTTTGCTCCCTTCCTTAGGGCCTGTCTGGGAACAGTTTAAGAAACGAGCATTGTCAGCTAGAGCAATGTTAGCGGGAAAGCAGATCTAGGACCCTGGAGCTGTGCCACGTTAGATGTTATGCTCTGTGGTGGCAAAGTGGTGAAGGCCATCCAGTGCAATTTCTCTATCTACTCACTGTGCAAAAAGTTGGGGATTTTATTTGTTTGTGTTTGGTTGTTTTGTTTTGGGTTGGTGTTTGGTGTTTTTTTCCCTAATATTCTGCATGTTGACAAGTGTGAATGGAAAAGTGTCTTCTGCTCAGTAATCCCGGCTCAGTAAAAAACAATTTGGAGAGGGGAAGTCAGACTCTTGCTTCGTAAGTCTTTCTTGCGCCTCAAAGCCAAAATCAAAGCTATCCTTCCTTTTAAGCTAGAGATTCCAAACACCCAGTTGATGTTTCAGAGGGTTCATCCCACCGTGAAAGTCTCTGGGGTGCTAAAGCACTTCTGAGTCATCTTTACTTTGGAGATGTTTCAAGCAGATGCTGAACATCCTTCACGGAAGCTCCGAGCAGCCACTTGTGCCTCTTGGTCTGCTGGCGCTAGCGAAGCTGCGGCTGAACGTCGCTCGGGATCTGCAGCCCAGAGTCACGTAGGGGCCTGAATTTGTATGGGCATGGTAAGAGCAGCATCCCACCGCGGCAGGAGAGCGCTTGGGGGTAGGAGCTACTCAGGCTACTCCCCCCCGCCGGTTGCTGTAGGAGCAACGGTCAGGGCTTGTTGGGCCACTGCAAAAAGCCGAGTGCAGTGAAGCCCAAGGAGCATCGTGCAAACAGCCGGAGGGAGCAGCCTCTGCAGCTGAGAGTTTCATATTTGTAAGAAAGATTGCAGAGAGAGAAAGCATTTTTTTTTTCCCCCCTATTTGAGCAGGAAAACTTCACCGAGCAAAGCTGCTCCAGTTTCTTGCGGTTGCTGTTTGGTTAGCCTACTTAGCTTGCAATTTTATAATCGAGGCTAGATTTTCCTAGCCTGCACCCAAACAGATCAAAAATCATAAGAACTGAAGCCCAAGCAGCATCCACTTTTGCTGCACACAGATGAAACCAGTGGAAAACACACCAGCAGAGGTTGCAGATGAGATGCCGAAGATAAGGCAGCAATAGAAAATAAGTACAGGAGTCAACACTTCACTGTGTCTGCAGTAAGAGGCCTTTAATGAAGGCTGAATCAGCATAGACTTAGTAGCTGCTTTTGAAAGAGAATCTTTTTCTAAACAAAAATATGTAATTGCACTCAATGAAGCAATGTTTATCAGTGCCAAATGGCCTCAGAGCATCATCTGGCTGTTCTTCCGTGGAAGTCCCAGGCAACACGCTTTTGTGCTTATTTTCATCCTGCAGTGGGGCCTGAAGATCCTCAGTCGCGGGTTTGCAGCAGGGCTTGACACTCAAGCAACAAGTTACAATATAAAAATTACAGCTTCCCTCCCTGTTATCGTTCCTCTTAAGAATGTTTATTGTTTCTCCAGTAGTTCAAGGTCAGATATAGAAAATGACTCAAAGTAGTTTTGTTGTTCTGACAGCTCTAAAGTAATGGAAGTCCCCATCTGGCAAAGACAAACCTTCCCAGAGTACCAGCATCAAAAAGGAAGGGAGGGGGGAACATTTTAAAGGCAAAGCCAGCATTGATTATCGACTTTCTTTCCCTGGACTTGCTCCATTCTCTCTGCTCTCATCAGCTCCCAGCATCTCCCGTAGGCAGGAGCCCCAGTAAGAGCCTGCTAGCCTTGCAGGCTCACGCAAGTACCTGCATGTCGGAGGTGAAGCGTTCACTTCAAAAACAGGGCACACGAGATGAGAAGGTCCTTTTGGCACCAGCTGTGCGTGGAGGGTTTGGGCACTGCCCTGGGCACCGGCTCCTTCTTCCGCAGCACTTCTCCGGCGCTGGCAACCGGCACCCATCGAGAGGCACACTCTCCAGCTTTGATTTCAACACGGCCCTTTTTTCCTAGGGCTGCTTTAATTGCCTACAATTAGGGTCTGCAATGCTGCAAAAGTATGAAGAAATAAAACCAAGTTTGGCTTTGTAAGGACTGGAATTGATTTCTTCTTTCAAACAGCTGATGTTGTGGCCTTTCAGAAGGGAAGTGTCAGCCTGTGGTCGTAGCCTTTATGCATGCTGCTGCCCGGGGATTAAAGCACAGATACGGGCGTTTAGTGTAGTTTCATTCAAGGAGTGAAACACCCGTAGGAGCTGAGAAGAGCCGTCCCGTCTTCCAGTTAGATGAAGGAAAAGACAGGGACTTCACATCCTATCATCAAAATGCCAAAACCCCTTTGGGCAAAGCTACATCTTAGAGTAGATTTGTTTAAGCACTGAGCCTCAGCACTTACCAAAAATGCCTCAGCAGACGTACAAGGCACAGCACAGGGCTTTTGGCAGCCGGGATGTGTCCCTGAAGGTGCAGTGGGTCACCCCAGCCTCCGAACAAGGCAGCCAGGATTTGGCCATCTGGGGCTCTGTGCTGTTAATAAGGTGCTGACAGAGATCTGACCTTGATTTCCCAAGGTCATGCAGGTTTTGGAGCAGCAGGACAGGGAAGCTGCAACAGTTTTTATCCTAAGCCTGAACACCACTGAAGCTTTGGTCACGGAGATGTAGACTTCACTTGCGGTCCCCTCTTGCAGGTTTGCTTCTCCGAATAGAAAGATGCTGATGGTTAATGCAGAAGCTCACTCCCAAGCAGACCTCAGTACTTAACCATACTAATTAAATGCTTTCAAAAACCACAAGACTGACCTTCACTGCATGCCCACAGATTTTTCTCTTATTTAACAAGCGGAGGGTTGACAGAGTAGCTTATTAAAGGAGAAAGGCAATGCTCTAGATACTGTTGTTTTTCAACCTGTTCCAAAGTGTTTTCTGCTTTTTAACTGTAAGAGATGGAAACCATAATCTCCTAATAACCTACCAGGAGAAACCGGGCTGGAGACAAGGAGTGCTTGGCTCAAATAAAGCACAGTCTGCTAAAATAGTGAATGTACTTAGAACTGAAGTTTACTCAGATATCTATGCAATAAGCCATGCCAGCCGTTACCTGTGCAGGTACTGATGGAACCAGTGAGCCATTCTATGTGGCATAGAGTTGTCCTTTGGGAAATACCCTCCCGAAAAAAAATAAAGGCAATTAACATAGACTCTGACTTCCTTACCTTTCCCAAGGACACCAGTAATTTGCTCATAGCTAATAGAACTTGGAACATCTCTACAGAGAACTTGAATTCCTGCCAAGGAATCAGTTTTACAAATTAACTAAAAGACCGGATTGGTGCAGCGCATTGCATGAAAGGACATGGCAAAACAGCCCCCCTTCAGAGCAGCGTCTGAACTGGAGTGAGAGCTCAAAATAGGCCCTGGCAGCTGGGGAGGGCGACAGGGATGCTGCATTCAAAGATCGTTAGTAGTAAGTTGCTTTCTGGAGATAAGAAAGACTGAATTTGCAGCAGGCACCTTTTTGGCAGAGAGAAGGAGCTCCGGGCTCGCACCTCTCCAGGTCTTTGCAGGGTGACAGCATGGGAACGTGCCCTTGCTCGTAGGCGCCCGAGCTAGGCAGCCCAGCAAGCTTCCCCGTAGCATGACTTCAGTTTCATTCATGTCATTAGGCAGCTTCCTTTATAGCTAAGCATGTGATTTTTTTTTTTTTTTTTCCTTTTCTCTTTTTTTCTTCCCCTCAAAAACATTTGGTACTTCCCCCGCAAGAAATCAGAAGCTTTATGTCTGATAAGAGGCTGTAAGAGCTTCCTGCAATAGGAGACCATTCCTCCTCCAAACGCAGACCTCAGAACAATGCCAGCGCTTCCAGCATCAACAAGGGTTTACTTTGCCTTGTAGCACACTCATTTAGGGCCCATCCTGTGCAAGCATCTCCCCGGCCAGCACCTCCTGTGAAGGGGGGTGTGTGCGTGTCCTTTTTTCAGGAGCTTGCTTTAAAAAAATTGCCGCAGCTGAGACACGAGGAGCAATCTGGGAGATTGAATCAGAGCCGATTCCGAGCAGCTGTAGCCAAGCAGGGCCCTCCTTTGGAGAGTGGGGTCTGAAGGATTTTTTCCTTCCTCCTTAAAAGAGAAGCTAAATAGGATTTTTTTTTTTTTCATGCTCTGATCTTGAAACTACTTGTGCGTGTGCTAAACTTGGAGCATATGAGTCCTTCTGCGGGAGTCAGTGGGACTGAATGTGCTCGGGGTTGAGCACACTTGTAAGAATTTACAAGGTTGGGGGTGTATTTTGTCCCGGTTGCTAAGTAGGATGGACATAATGGATCTGCATAGGTGATTTATACTACCCTGCTTTCTCTTGGTTTCTTTTTTTCCCACTTCTGCTTATCTGTTCTTGCAACTGAGAAAGCAGTATCGTATTTGTGAGTGTGTTTGTATATAACTGAAACGACAGTCTTGAACCTTGCACGGGGAGTTCCTTGGAGGCTTTGACAGAAAGGCTAATAAAGGGAGTTTTGCATTTACAGCTCCTGATTTAGAAAGCTGGGTGGAGAGATGTAACCTGACGGGGTTTGATCCACGTGGGCACATGTGGATAGAAAAATATCTGCCTAGTTGTGTCAGGGACACTTTATTGGGCAAAAAAGGACAAGACTTGCTGTCTTCTGGCACGGTACTGTGCATTTCTGTAACAGGTTTTCCAAATTAAAATAAAATTGCTTGATAAAAACTGGGGAAAGGCTTTTGTTCTTTACATACTGCTTGCTTTATTGTATGACATACAAGCAAGCGTATGCTCTTAGCAGGTGTCTGGAAGGAGAGCTGGAAGTTCATGCTCTCTGACCTCTGGCTAAAATCTATTTGAACTTGAAAGACCTTCCCTGGAAGCCCCGAGAGCTGCGCTGCATCCTGCAGACCTTCACACGCGCGGCTTTGAGCTTCCCGAGCCGCTTTATATGCGCAAAGACACATTGATGAAGTGGTTGCGGGACCCAGACTTTATTTCCGCGGTTGGACAGACTCGCTGCTGCCGTGGTGGTGGTGGAGCGGCTCCGGTTCTCGCCCGTCTCCACCGCCGGCCGCTTCGTGGAGCAGCAGCTGGTGGTGCTGACAGTGCAAACCGGGTCTTGCTCCGGCGTTGGGATGGTGCCCAAAATTGCAGCGCTGGAGACCTGGGTGGGTGCTGGGGCTCTGAGGGGACGTGGGTTTGGCTTTCCTGCGGTCGCCCTTGGCTTCTCACTGTGAAGAGGGTTCCTGTGTGTTTTTAAAACAGGACCTACACGTTGGCTGGGAGGCATTGCCAGCAGAGGGAGCATGAGCCAGTTCCTCCCATCTACGCTGTCCAGAACTGTCAAATACCATCTTTAATAATTTAGGTACAAAAATAAGCAAATAAGCTCTTAAATCAAAAAAAGAATAGCAAAAGAGAGCTGTCTAACGGGGTAGCACAAAGGCAGATTGGTTGAAGTCTTGGCCGTCTTGAAAACGTAATCACAGTATTTGGCTGAGCCTTTACAAAAGTTCCCCACGACAAAATGTTAAGCCGGGAAGCAGATCCTCTCCTTCCATGCCAGTGCTGCAGATGCCGTGGCGCCGTGCTCACGCAGGAAAACCTCCGGGCGAGATTGCCACCAGATTTCTAATCAACTTAACCATTTGGCCTGAGCCGCGAGGGAAGAATGGAGTGTGAGCAGCATATCGCTAGGAAGAAAATTAGGCGTTGATTTGAAATTCTTCTGAGTGTTATTTGCACCACAGAAGAGGAAAGCGGTCCTAAAATTATCTTCAACACTTATAGTTGAAATAAACAGTTGCCAGCTGCCAAGCAGAACAGCACAACTTGGGAACTGAAGTAATTCAGTCTAGAGGTGTCTTGTACAACTTTGGCACTATTTAGCAAACCTTTTCAACCCAGAGGTGCTATTTCCCCCCGAGGAGCACAGTCGGTGCTAGACCACGTGGATTAACACAGCCCTCCTGTCCATCAGGGACCTTCTGCGGAGGGTAAGGATACTCGCTAAAGAAATGGCTTGTGGCACATTCCTCTATTTCCATGGATATTTCCATTTGACTGTAAAAGTTATTGATACTCTATAACTCGAGGAATGACCAAATCAATGGGCAGTTTTCTCTCTATGGAACATAAATTGCCCATTTTCTCCTAAGGTGGTTTTACTCATGAGCAGAAAATTGTAAATCCGCGTTTTATATGCAGCACATCAGCAGGAGAAGATGGCTGATAGCGGTGTAGTTCAAATGTTCAACGATTACAATATGCTGAACAAATTAAATCTGGGCCTGGTAAAATGAGACTCCCATGGCTGTCTGGAGCACCGGGTGACAGAAATAAAACCGTACCTCGGATTACCCTGTGGTATTGATCAGGTTTTATTCCGTCCCGCTGTGAGGGCGATGACACCGAGACAGGTATCCCCAACAAGGTGCGATCGTGCTCAGCACGCAAAGGAATCTCTGCAGGGAAATGGGGCTGCGTTAAGGCAGGGAGAGCTGCGGTTCGGAGCGGAGGGATGAATAGCCATGCATGCTTTCCTGGGGACGGTGACCCCGAAGGGCCAGTTTGCCGAGCTCCTTCCTGGCCCATCACACCCTCCTGATTTAGCAAAGTCCTGCTTTTCTCATCTTTAAGCCTCCTGGTTCATTTTGGTTGAACAAGCCTGAACACTTGCCCGAGTAGCTTTGCCAGCAGATGCTACGGGGCAGCACCTTGGGCACGGGAGGGTGAGGAGGCACCACTGCTTGCAGAGGGGCTTCTGGCAGTGCCCGTGGTGGTCCCTTTCGGTGGGTTTGGCTGAGAGATGGGCTGAAGCCTGCAGCCGGGTACCCAGGGGACAGACACTTGCTGCAGCTATTGCAAAGGCTGAGACAACAGTCTGGCAGAGCCCTTAGGTACATGTTCCTGCTCAGCCTGGCACAGCTGCCTTAGGAACGCGTGCGCACAATAAGCAGGTGTTTAAATGTAAGCACCGTCAAGATGTAAGAACCCTCCTAGCTGGAGCCGCAGGCCTGAATCGGGCTTCTGAGTCTGCAGCACAGCAGAAATCAGCAAGCGGGTGGAAATGTCACCTTCGTTTTCCAAAGCAATTTGCATTTCCCTGGGCTGGCAGCACATCTGACGGCTCTGAGAGGCCCTGGCTCGGAAAGCACGGTGCCGGGGCGGCTGTCCCTCGCCCGCTCTGCCGGCTGCATGGACTCGGCGCCCCTTGGCAGCCGGGGCAGGTGCAGAAGCTGATCTGTTTTTTCAGGGAAAATGAAGCTCTGCTGCAGGGCCCTTGTTCCAACAGCGATGATGATTTTAAAGTACCTCGCAGGACCTGCTGGGAGAATCTCCCAGCTGCGCCGAGCAGCAGGGTTAAAAAACCTGAAAACCAAAATTGAAAGTGGAGGGAGAGCTTGAGCAAAAAGTCTGTCTGATGGGGAGGACATCCTTATCGCCTCCCTGCAGCCAGACCTAAGGACGTTGGTTTTTGAGGCTCTGCAGAGCAATGGGGAAAGGAGGTGGATGCTCCTTCCCTGTGCCGAGTTTGCCAGCGAGCAGTGGGTTTGGGAAGTGTGGAAGTGTTTGTAGCTGGGCTGGGGCTGGTGGATTTAAGGCAAATCTTCCTCTCACCATGGCTGGGGCAAACAGGCCATCTGCTTTTATTCTGAATATAGGAGATTTGCTGCTGCTTGCTGGATATTTGTATGGGAAGTTGGTCAGAGCCCTGTAGCTGCCAGTGGTCGCTCACTGGGGCGTTTTGAGGTGAAATCTTGGTGGATAAGGGGAAGTGAAAAAAGCAAGAGGCGTACCGGGAGGGATGCCCAGCTTGCAGGTGAAGTTGCACCACGTTGGCTGTGGGAACTTCAGTCCCGTCACGGGGCTGCATCGCGTGGGAGCACTGACCGGCACGGCAGAGCCTGCCTGTCCCTTGGGACACATTTTAGGGTGCTGCTGCTGCACGGAGGAGCAGAGCTCGCCCTGCCCTCCGTGCGAGGGGCAGGGGCAGGGCAGGGAGCATGAAGCTTGGCCGAAAGGATGGGCTGAGTCTTGCACGCCGTGATGCATGAGCGTTTGGAAAGCACGGCACCCTTCTGCCTGCAGTGCTCTGCCTCCGCTGCCTGTGGGCACGGGAGGCCTCCGTCCTCCTGCCCGCGCGTGCCCCCCGCAAGGGGCAGCAGCCCAGCTCCTCCGGTGCCGCTGGCAGGTGCTCATCGGCAGAGAGAAAATAGAAATGAAGGTAGCAGCAATGAAAGCAGCCGCGTCCTCCAAATCCTCCTGCACAAAAGCTCTTTTGTTCCCCGGGTGAATTCCAAGAACTTTTATCCAGTTTTTATTCCAGCAAACTCCCACTGCAAGCAGACAGCCGAGGGTTTGAAAACAAAGCAGCAACTAAACCAAAAGTCCCTCAAAAAATCCCCACGAGGGCTGGAGGCTCTTGACAAACAGCTTCCCTGTCCTGCAATTCCTGAGGATTTCCTAATTTGAGATAAGCAGCAAAGAAAATAGGCTCTGGGATGGGGAGGCGGCAAAGCCAGCGGACCTTGGCAGAGGGAAAATATGGGCTTGATTTATGGTGTACTGGAGGGAATGACTGCCCCTGCCGCTCGCCTCCCCGCAGCTCCACTGCTGTGATTTCTCGTGATAATGGGGTGAGGGGAGAGGCCACGAGGCTCCCGGCAGCCTCCGTTGCTTCATGGGGTCTCTGCCACCATTGCAACTTTCCCAGCGCTACGGGAGGAGGCAGCGCCCGAACGCTGGAGGTGCAGGAGCCCTGCGAGGGATGCAACCTGCTCCAGTGACCGTGAGGAGCAGAAAGCAAAGTCCTTTTTGGTATCACTTGGACCCCCGTAAGACTTCCCTGAGCCATTAGCTGCCTTTGGCTCTTGTGGCCTCATGATAAGTAGTGGCGAGTGATTTTTAGGGTTTGAGGGCGTTTGAGGTGGTCTGATGGGAGAAGAGGAGTGGAAGTGGTTTTTCTGTGTGTGATGAGGAAGGCTTGGGTGCACCCATGAAATTAAGCTGGTGGGTGGAAAAATAGTTAGGCAAAGCAAGGTGAGAAGAAGGAAGAGGCTTTGGTCCCTATAGGATTTCCATCAGACTATTGGAGATGGGGGTGTGCCATCAAATTTTGCATTTACTGGTTTTATGCATGTTCCTCCATGACCATCTCTGGAGGATTCAGCATGTTCAGAGCATCAGCCCCAGCCTTGGCACAGGCAGGTGTCTCCTTGCAGCTAAAAGGTGCCACAGGTGTCTCACGAGCCTGGTGGGGATCGGTGCTGCTCTCCCATCCTTAGCCTGAACCTCCTTCATGGGTTCGGGCCAATACTCTGGGTGCTGAGGGGAACGGGACGGCGGTGTGAGCCTGTGCTGCCTTGTGCCCCCCGAGCAACGCGGGCAGCATCCTTTGGCAGCCAGTGTCTTCATCCATGGAAGTCATTTGCTTTGGTGAACGCGAGTCAGAACCCAAAGCAACAGAGGTGTTTTTGTCTTAATTCGTTACTGTGGCACACCCGTGCGCTAGGCAGAGAGGGGGCCCACACATAGACAAGGCTTGTGCAGCTTTGGGAGTGGGACTCGATGATCCTTATGGGTCCCAACTCAAGATATTCTATGATTCTATGGTTAACTTGCCCATGGCCATGGATGGATGAAGCATGCACATGCTGGTGCCCGGTCCCTTCCACCCACCACCTCCCGCTGATGGGTCCGATGGGTCACGGGGCAGCGCCTGTCCCTGATCTCGCATCTCGCAGCTGGGGTGAATCGTCAGAGAACCGCACGTTCCCACTTTGCATTGCCTGGGCGATCCCAGCACCGAGGAGGAAGGCGCTGATCCCTGGAGCTGTGCAGGGGCCGGCTGGTGCCGGGGGTCAGCCCGGGGCAGCCAAGCCCCGGACTGGGCGGCATTGCCTGACGGCAGACGCTGCCAGCTCTGCGGCATCGAGGGCCTTTCCTGCTAGGTGATGTTGCCACCGTTTGCACAGAGGTGCTGCTGTTCGGAGGAGCCGTGCCCTTTCCCCCAGGCCATCGAAGTTCAAGCAGCTGGATGCACACGCCAGATGAGTTCAGCCAAAGTGTTGTAACAGGGTTTTTAATATTAAAGTCTCTTGTGTCCTATGCTGAAAGCCGTAGGCAGGCAAAAACTCTTGTATCTACCATCTCCCGCTTACATTAACACCTCAAGTACAATGAATTTAGGGCTGTTCTGTATTGCATCTGTTTTCTAAAGAAAAGCTGGCTAATCTAGAGGCTGCCTTGGCAGTGCAGGATGTCAGGGGAAGACTCTGCCTTGCCTTGTCATGTCTGCAGGTACCAACGTGGTCCTGGCACCAGCTCAACAGGAACTTGATGGGTGGCCCCGTGCTTTGCCTACAGTTCCCTCGCTGAGATTGGGAATGATGCTGTGTCTCGGCTGGGGAAGGACATTATCTGGAAAAGCTGTTTGTTGTCACCTCCCTGTTTCCTCTGAACCATCAGCATCAGAGAGGAGCATGTGGCTGCTCTTTGTTGATCTGTGAGTGTGAAGTGGGCTCTGAAGGCCCCGTTTCCTCTCTTATTTTGGTGTTCCTGCAAGCAAACACTGGAGCGGGGGGCAGGGAACACATTGGGGCAGAGTCAAGTTGGGAAGTGAAGTCCAAGGTCTCGGCAATGGAAGGTCCAAGCCAGTTGGGAGCCCATGAAACAGCTCAGCGAGGTGGCAGCAACTTCCATGGGACATGAAAGATCATCCTAGACCCTCATACCCTCTCCTGTGCAGCCGTGTTGTGTCACCGCCTCCATCAGGCGGCCCGTCTTTACCTCCAAACTGGCGTTGGGTGTTGGTGTCCCACAAAACCTGCTGGAAGGTTGCTCCAGCACATGATCACCCCAGTGCTCCCTGCAAGATCCTACGGACTAGAGCTGCAGGGGGGCTTGGTGTTGTTTGGTGGGGGATTACAGGAGGGTACAGAATTGCCCCAAAGCTGTATCAGCTCCTTGCCCGCTTCCCAGAGCCCCTGTAGGTCTGTGTTCAGTGCGTGTCTTAGCACAGGATCTCATGTCTAATCTTTATCAAAGCGTTTCTTCCGCTTCACACTCAGAAGGTCTTAACTCTTCTAAAATTTAGAGGTGCTCTCTTATCGGAGTGACAAACGGACTCTCCTAACCAAAATGTGCAGGTAGCTAAGAAGAAATTGCATCCCTCTGGTTTCTGTATTGACATGAATAAACACAGGAGCCTGCAGCCCATTTGCAGGATGTGTTAAGAGGAAAATGGGCAGAGTAAGAGAGATTAGCCTGAATCAGGAAATTACCTTCAAAATTGAATTACTGAAATACAGAGCTTATTGAAAGGCAGGCAAATAGGTTCTGGTATTTGCACAGTTTGGTGACATTTCTGTATGTTTCTGCACTGCGGGATCCAGAGATTAATCTGCTGGAGTCCTTACTGCGAAGCTTTGTGCTTTGCCTTCTTCCAGCATTTTGTTCTTGTGCTGTTCCGAGCTTCGCCACCACACTGTCTCCTGCTGGAGGCCAATCTTGAGGGAGGCATGAAGGACAGACCTTGTGATTTTACCTTGCAGTAAAGCTGAAGATCTTTGTCTCCATTGTGTTTGTGCCTCAGCAGAGCTGACCTACGTCAGCCGCCGCAAGTTGAAAACGCAGCTCGCTCTTGCAGCGGAGACGGGCCCTGAGACGCAAATAACCCTGGCGTGATCCGAGCAGACGTTGCACAACCTCTGCCACGGGGTTCGTTCGGTGCACCTCCGTCACTCCTTGCAACAGCCCTGCTATTTTGGTTTGGGGCCTCTCCTGAGCTGGGTTTATTACAGGTTGCAGGACTGAGTCAGAGGAGTGAGCTGAGCCCTGCGACAGAAACCCCGGAGCAGCCACGGGCCTGGCTGGGTGCTGGGGACGGTCGCCGATGGGCAGGACAGCAAATTACATTTCTAGCGTTGTACTGCGTGTGCTAGCGGTATCAGCAAGTAGTTTGGGATCAGCTGGTACACGGTCATTGGGTGAACTGTGCCCAAGCCATGAAATGCCATGGTCTTATCTTCAGGAGCCTTGGGAAGTAAAATGGAAGGTGAACTCAGCATCATCTGCTCATGTGTTGTGCCAACAGTTCAAGGTTTCCTACTGTGCAGGTTTCCAGATGTAGGTTTTCCGGATGGAGATGCAGGGTTTTTCTATCTCTGTATTTTCATTGCTCAGACTGAATTTGAGGTAAGAAACTATCCCCCTCTGGACTGTGGCTCTGAGGTCATCTCCTCTTTGCCAAAGCAAATTTGGTTGCACTTGGGGTGATGTGTTGGCTGGTTAAGTCTCTGGGAGGTGTCTTCGGAGTGGGTTCCCCCCGCTCAGTGCGGTGTGTCGCAGCCATCAGTCAGAGCCAGAAAGGAGAGGCAGAGGGAAACTCAAACACTCCATTTAGCCTGCTGGCATTTCCAGGTTTGGTATGAAATGGAATTTACTTATCTATTTATTTTTGGAGAGAAGCACCAAGAGGAGGAGCGGGGGACTAGGAGCTCAGAGGCAGTTAGGGCTGTCCTGTGGTATCTGCACCTGGCGCAGTGTTTCAGGCGTATCCCAATTCTGGTACGCGTTGGTAAAATCTGTCACAGTCATAGAAGTGCTCTTGCATTTCCCACTTCCTATCCCAAAATGTGGTTCCAGGGGGAGGGAAAAAATGGAAAATAAATAACACTTCAATTCTTGAGATACAAAGGTGTGAGTTGCAGCGCAGACATGGGGCTCAGTGATGGGGCTGACAACAGTGATGGTGTGGTCAGACCTGGATGTGCCAATGGCCACCAACTGAGCCGGCAGCTCCGCAGCACCCAAATGAGCAGAAGAAAGCCCGTAGCTGGGAGACATCTCAGCCCCGCGACCGTGGCAGGCTCAGCTCCCTTCTCCCGAGCAGCCCTGAAACGAGTTGTTAAGGAAACAGATTTCAAGTTTGCCGTTTCCAAGGAGTTATTGCAAACAACCGCGAGAGAAGACACAGATAAAGGGCGTGCAGGAAACATCCCTGTCCTGCGCAGAGGACGTACTATGTTCCTTATTGGAGCATCTCCATTTGCCTCCAACTGACCCAGTTGCTCATGGCAGTGATGGAAGAGCAGCCAGTGGCGCTCGGCCACTCTTAGAAGGAGAGAGCAGCTGAATTATATTTCAAGGAGGCAGATAAAGAACAGTATCCGCTTCATCTCTTCCCTTGGCTTTTGGTTGAAACTTCAACAGGTTTTAAAAATCTCTTGCACATTAAATTATTTTTTCTGTGGCTTAATGAAGGGTTGGAAAACAGATTTTCAGGCCCACTTCCACATCAGTGATGCTTACATGAACCTAGCTTTTGGGTTTCTCCAGAAACTAGGGCTTGGCTAGAGCTCTGCATTTACAAACTGAATGGTGGGTGCAGCTCGGCCACTCACCCACCCTGTCCCTGGCACTCTGCTTCCAGCCATCGCACAACGTGGTTTTATGCAGCTTTACTAAAGGGTTACCAAGACACACAACCCAACCATGGAGGCAGAAGTGGTGAGGGAACTTCCCTCGTCCCTCCCCACCCCAGCTACCAAACCACTGTCACCAACACCAGCCACCCTACCACCTGCAGATCTGTCCCAAAGACATTTAAATTGCAAAGGTGTGGTTTGATTACTTTGACTACCTGTATGGCAAAATCCAAAGGGTTTCACACAGGTGAAGCCCGTGGGAGGAAGGCAGTGGTGATGCAGGAGGCACTGCAATCATGGCTGTGGAGATGCTGCAACAACCCATGGGAGGGCAAGTGGGGCTGCCTCCGGGAAGTGGCCACCTGGGAAGATACTTTTGTACTACTAAAACCACAAGAAGTGGCTAGTTCATGAATTTACACCCATTGGTGTTTGTTCTCTTTGACTGAGGACTTGATTTCTGTTTCAGCTGGAAAGGAGCCAGCTTGTGAAAACGAGTCCAGGTACAGCTCTGGCAGCATGGCTTCTCCCTCAGACTCACTCATTTAAAATACACTTTGTTATCTACGTGTATTTTAATTTTTAAGCGCAACAATTTGGCAGGGAATCTCAGGCGTCTTTGCTCAGTGACTGTTGTTTAGTCTAGAGGTGGTGAGTGTTTGACTGTGGGGACGCCAGGAATGCACCCGGCCTTCCCGCTCCTCTTATGCTTGGCTGGGGCGTCCCCACTTGTGGGATTCCTTGGTGGAGAGACCTGGGCAGAATTAAAGGCTTTTCACCTTGAGAACCGGTGACGAGCTGTGCTGGGGCAGATGCCTGTAGGCCAAAGGAGATGGGCAAGTCCATCACCAGCCCTTGAACTCTCATGTGTGCTGAGATGGGTTTGTATCAGCTCTAACCATTATATGTGCCTTAACCCTTAATAATTTGCAAGCATAAATAATAAATCTGTGAGATGGTCTTTAATACTTGCTAAAAAAATATATTTTTTTCCTCTCTTCGGTCATCCTGTGTGAAACTGATATTGAATATGAGGTTGCTTCATCTTTTACAGCGGCAGTTCCTCCAGGTGACCCTGCTCTGCCCTGGGTGCCGTGAGCAGCTTTAAGACATCTCAGTGTTTCTGTGCCCGGGTCCAAGCATGTTAATGGGCAAAGTTCTCAGAGGTTTGGGTATTTCCACCTGGCCTGCAAGGCTTGAACTTCTCTTTGACAGCATCAAATCTACCGTTGCTTGCTGAAACACAGGCCGGCACTGGGCTATGGATAAGAGGTGCCCTTTGCAGTTGAAGACCCAAGTCTTCGCACGGAGAGCTGTCTCCTGGTGGGCATTTCCAGGGCATCTGGGACAAAACCCGGTTAATCTCAAGCTCCTGGTTTTGCGAGAACTGTCTCAGTTTGGGGTTCTGAGCCATGGCCACGGGTCCTTTCCCGCCGTAAAGCGGGCATAGAGGCACTTCAGTCTCAGGCGAGACGTTGGTGTGCAGCCGTGTGGGACAGGGCTCGGTCTAGCAGAGCCCATGAGATGCCGATTCTCTCTTCTTCCATGGAAACACACCGAGCATTTCCATTTTACCCTCATGTTAGGGGTGGGGGTTTTGCTTGCACAGTTGAGTACAGCTGATACGGGAAAAGCAGATCATTTGGCTTTCAAAACCTTTCAAGAAATCAGACAAAAAATCCGTGGGAAAGACAGGAATAATAAATGAGCCTCTTTTATCTCTTGAAAAAGTGGGAAAAAGAGGCATTTCCCGCCTGTGAAATTTTACCAGCAAACTATATGCTAAAGAGTGTTATTTGAAAGAAAGTGTTGCTACATGGCTATTGAACACAGCTTTAATAATAAATTGTGGTGAAGACAGAACTGGTTAATATCCTTTGAAGGAAATAGGAGCTTTTTGTGGCAAGGAACCATTTACTTTGGATTATATCATAAAAAGTTTTTGACTGCAATGAAAAGTCTGGAGACTGGGGGATGGGATTTTCCTTCAGGAGTAAAAGTTTGTTTTCTGTTATAGCGTATGTGGGTAGTGAATTCCTCTGTCTTCCCTTTCTTTATTATTCTCTGTTATGCTTCCTACCCTTTTGCTGTGAAACTTTGAAGTTTCCTTTTTCAATATTGATATTTAACGCTGCCCTAATTGAAAGGGGGTAGCAACATTAATCTCGCTGTACGCCCTGTCAGTGCTGGTGGGAAGAGGTTAACAAGCCCATTGGAAGTTGTATTTTTCTCCCCTCCCTCGGGAATTGGGTTTAAGACCTTCACAGGGAAGTATTTAATGTGTTTTCATTAACTCAGTTTTTCTTTTTCTTATTACAGTTTGCTGTCAGACCTCACTTCATTCTCAGCGTTGACTTTCTTGGGCTGGTCTCTAGTCAATGCCCGTGTAGAAGGCACGCGGGGTGGGCGCAGGACGTCGCGGTGTTGCAGCTAACGGCTTGCATTACCGTTGTCCTGGTCGATGCGTTGGCCAAGAGCGCGCTGGGGTTTTTTAAAGGTAGCAACTTCTCTAGCATCAGTCGGTTCGATATTTACTGCGGGTAATTGCGAAAAGAAAGTAGGTTTAAGCTTGTGCTTAACGTTACAGATACCCTGGATGTTTTGCTGAATCAAAACTCGGTTCTGGAGCTGTGTCTCAGCATCGCTCCAAACCAGTCTGTTTTTTTCCCCTCAATTATTCTCAAAACCTGGCTTTTGAGTCAAATGCTTGTGGAAGTCTCTGTGTGGAAAATTGCAGGGAGAGCTCTCAAATGAGCTTTAGCTTGAAGGCTCGCAGACCCAACACCACTGCTTGTTTACATGGAAAACTCGTGACGTTTGGGATGCTGGGGAGTAGATGTACGATCCCATCTGTTGATCAACCAGGACTGTGAACCTTCTGCAGAAGGAGCCAGGTTTTGAGTTCGTGCTTTGTGTGATGGCTCACTGGGCCTTTCCTTCTTGCAAATCCCAAGGAGCTGCAGTGGACTCCCCGCACTGGTGCTCAGGCCCCGGCTGGTTTGTGCCTCAGGACTCAGCCTCGTGCTGTTATTTTGGTGTCTGAGACACCCGGGGCTTCTGCACAGCTTGAACGTGGATGTCTGGTGTCTGCCATGGGTTGCTTTTGTGCTTCAGCCCACCTCTGACTTGAGAACTTCTTTATTTAGTTACCTGTTTTTATCGGATTTGCAATCTCCAAAAGCTCAGTTTCTCTGTCAGATAGGGCTGAAATTGGCCAGTGGATTTAAACTTGCCACAAGGGACACAGACTGTCAAATACACACATGTGGTGATTTTCTTCAGGAAACAAAGCTAAAAATAATAGTGATTCATAAAAACACTATGGAAAATACTGGTTTGCTGGTGGATAGAACAGGTAACATCCAATTTTGTATGTTATTAAGCTGCCTCCACATTTTGAGCTCCTGCACAGATCACTTTCTCTGCAAACTGCAATTTAATACACCGTTGTCTTTCAAAGCCAAGTCTGCTATGGTAAACTGGGGGATTTTATTTTGACAGTGAGATACTTGCCTGGCAGTTGTTATTGAAGAGAACTGATCTTGGGACTTCCAATTATTTTTTTTTCTTAAAAAAAAAATCCCTCTAAGCGTCAGTGTTTGCCTTTGGGGAGAAACTCCTTGAAGCGTGGACCCTTGTTTTTTGGATTGGCTGTGGAGCTTCGGCCGAGCTTCCCCCTTGCAGCTGGGAGCCGGGGCATGGGGCGAGGGGGGACCCTGGTCCCTGACGCCGCTGCAGCCTGCCGGGGTGGCAGCCACGGCTCTGCAGAGCGGTGACGACCGCTGCTCCGTGCCTCTGGTTTGACGGCAGCATCCCGTTCGGGATTGCTAATGCTTCCTGCGAGGCACTTGAAGACGCTGGCCCCGGGAGGCTTGGGGAGACGAGGACTTTGCATGTTGTAACAAAAGGAGCTCAGCAACTTTGCCTGATCCAGTTGAGAGGCACGAAATTGCCCGATCGCTGCCCGAGACTTTCATTAAATAACCATGCGGTGAGCCGCGGTGCGAGGTAACCGCTTTCCCCCTCGCCCCGGGAGCTAATGCCCAGGAGCTGCTGGTCTGCAGGTGCGAGTCCCGGCAATGCCCCTTTTTGCATGTTGTAACAAAAGGAGCTCAGCAACTTTGCCTGATCCAGTTGAGAGGCACGAAATTGCCCGATCGCTGCCCGAGACTTTCATTAAATAACCATGCGGTGAGCCGCGGTGCGAGGTAACCGCTTTCCCCCTCGCCCCGGGAGCTAATGCCCAGGAGCTGCTGGTCTGCAGGTGCGAGTCCCGGCAATGCCCCTTTGCAATCCCTTCTCCTGGTGCCGTCATGAAATCCATGTTTTATTCTTGCTACTGTTGTTGCTTTCTTCTTTCTTGAAAAGAAAACCCCAAAGAACGTTAAACTGTGTCTGTGTCTTGGCAACTCAAATACGCGAACAGATTGTGCTTCAAAAAAATGGCAAAGTTTCAAAATATTGTATTCTGTGAAGAAGAGACAAGGAAAATAAACTCCCCAAAGTGCAGATTTTATTTCACCAGAAGGCGGAAGGCTTTTAATATTTATTTGGGTTTGGCATTTTGCTACCTAGTTCTTCTGCTGACACCACTTGTGAACTATGATAAGATTAAATGCTGTACAACCTGTTCTGGTTCATGTTCAAATTAATTTCCAGTAGGTTTGTTTTCACCCTTCCAGAGCTGCCCAAGAGAGGTTCCCAAGGTTCAGGTACAGCACATGGGCTTGTGCAAGTAAATCCAGGAAGGGGAAAAAAAAAAAAAAAAAAGAAAAAGGAAATAACAGGGAAAATTTGTGCTTGTTTCTGTTTTGATTTTGGTTGTGTGAATGCCATTGCAGCAGCGTGGATGGGTGGTCGATGTCTAGCAGTATGCCAAGAGGGCCGGTGAGTGTTCATGGGAAGAGAGTGAGTGTTCCAGAGCTGAAGAGGCAGTTCCTGCCCCGGTGGGCAAGTCGATGAAGTTCTGTGTCTTGATTTCCACGCGCAAAATAAGGATGAAGATACTGCTTTTCTTGTGCTCCTGATTGTCCTGTTTGCTTGAACTGCGAGAGGACGCAGGCAGGTTTGGGGAGGCAGAGAGGTCACTGGGATAGCAGACTTAGAAATTGCCAGAGAAGCAGGGGCTGTTTGCTTGCGTTGCAAGACCTGTATTTCTGAGATTCCTTTTTTAGTTAAAACACGGCAACATCAAGACCACCGTTACCCATTTACCATCCTGTTGGATCCAACCTGTACTTGGCGGAGCTTGGGCAAGAAGTGGTATCTAGAGCCTCTAGCACAGCAGGGCTTGTTCTCACTCGTGCCTTCTAGAGACCTTTGTAGTACAGCTAAGAAAACTAGAAGGAAAAGGGTCAATCATCAGCTCTGCTAACTGTAGAAATGCCTCTACTTGTTTTTACAATGATTTTTACTTCCTCTTGGGAAAACTGAGAGCTATTCTTCATGCTTCTGAGTGACCTTGCCTCTTTTATTTTGCCTTTGCTGTGCTAGACTGGAAACTCCTTGGAGCAGAGAATTGGTTCTTTTAAATTTTTTCCCCTTTTGTAAATTTGTGGCTCTGTAGATTTCTAATAACAATAGCGAGCGTGCACAGTGGTTTCCAATAAATGCTTTTCCCACGAGGGGTCAGCTGGGTTGTCGCAGCCCGTCCCATCCTGGAATGACTCTGCCAAAGGGAGCAAGCGCGATCCTGTCTTTTGGAGCAGACAAGTGGGGGGGAGAAAAAGATGATTTTTTTCTTTTTTTTTTTTTTTTTTAAAAAAAAGAAGATTGGCAGTCTGAATTGATGAATTGCTTCAAAAAGGTCATTTTCAGTTCTGGGTGCCTGCACTTTGGTCTAGCACCCCTCCAGCACTGGGGTGCACAGACATCTTTTGACATGAGTTTGTGTCAAGAGGAAAAACAAACTCAAACATGTATAAGTAAAGTTTGAAAGAGAGTGTTGGGAACAGAGAGTAAAACTCATGCATGGAAGAAAGACAGTAATTGATATAAATTGTTCGGTTTAAAATGTTTAACGCCTAAATTAGATGCTTGTGCCTTTTTTTGGGGGACCGGGGATTTTATTACACAGCCAGACAGCCCGATGTTTACCTTGGGGTTTTGGTGACATGACTTATGTTTTCAGGTTATTTTATCCATGAATTCAAACCCTCGTGCTGAAATGTGGCTGTATATGTTTAGTCATAAAAAGGTTCTTGTATTTCTCTAGTCTGCCTGGCTCTTGTGTCTGCCGGCTTGGACCCCCTTTACAGGAGAGCCTGCGTTTGAACTGCTTCAGAGCTTGAGCTTCATCCAGCTCAGAAAAGCTTGGCTGGTCAGTGTGAACAGAAACAAATGGCTTTGAAGCCTGCAAAGTTTAATTCTGCTTTATTTTTTCTGCTGGGTTTGCACAACTTTCATGACCAAGAGGTGAAACATCTATTTAAACAGAATCAGAATCTGGTTCTGGACTTTCAGATTCAATTTTTAAAAGATTTTTAATCCTGCCAGAGCTTGCAGTTATGTATCTGGAATGATTTAAAATCCAAGAAACATTTTAAGGGATCCTACGTGGGTAGGGCTGACGAAGGAGAAATACCTTTCTCTTCACATTTTCACATGGCCCGCCTTTGCCAGAGCTCTTGCCTGTTTTCTGTACCAAGTTGGCAGCCAGACCTTGCAGGTCTAAGCGAAGCGTTACTGAACAAAGACACTTTATGTTTTGAACTCTGTGCCCTGAGTCTACACCACCAGCCTGGCTGGGCATTTATGTTAAATAGGGTCAACAAATATAGGCAAGCTGTGTTTTGCAAATTAAAACAAAACAAAACAACACAACAACAACAAAAAAGCATCTTTCTTTAATTCTGCCTCTTTCTTGTTTCGCAGGCAAGAAGAGAAACCCTGGGCTGAAAATTCCTAAAGAAGCATTTGAGCAACCACAGACAAGCTCCACGTAAGTCTGCAAACACTAAGGCAGAATAAAAAGAAAACCACGAACCCCAGCTGCCTTCCAGCCTTTGCTAGCGCCTGCGCTGCCGCGGCCAGGGGCCAGTGCCCGGTCACGGCCAGGAGCCAGGGCTCGTGCTTGCAGGCCTGGGATAACGGGGGCCCTTTGTGAGGAACGGCCTAGGTTAATTTTGGCACAATTAGGATAACAAGTTATCTGCTTGAGGATGTGCCCAGGAAAAGGGAAAACCAGAATGGGCACCTGGTTTTAACTGATGTGGCACTTCTGCCACCCAGTTTGAGTAACATGCATTTGGATGAAGCGTAAAAATGCATCCCCTTCCCTACATGCTTGGCCTTGCAAAAGAAAACCCCGTGTTTTGAAGGGAATTTCTCCAGCCTGCTTGGCTTTCTTTGCTTCCTTGAGGATTGACTTTTATTAGCCCGTTAACCCATGCTGTATGACTTGGGTAATCATTTACAGTGGTTTTAAACCTTTATGCCCATTTAATTCATTTTTTGTACAGGCTGGCAGAGATTTGAGCCTCGCCACCTGGCTTGCCTTTCGCAATGAATCTCTCTGGGTTCCTGCGCAGGGAAGTTGGATGTGAGAAATGCCAATTCCAGCAGCTTTCTTCTTGACCCCTTTTTGGGGTGACCCTGTGGATCTTGACTGTATCTGTTGACCCGGCAGAGCTAGAAGACCGGTTAGGCTGCTCAGGGCTGGGAGGGGGTGGCCTAGGGGGCAATGGGGGTTGTATTTACACATTGAGGAAAAATTGATCCTTGTAAGGAGCATTTCACATCTTTTCCTTTTTCTCTCCTGCAGGCCACCCAGAGATCTGGACTCCAAAGCCTGCATCTCTATTGGCGAGGAGGTAAGGCAGGACTTATGGTGAGGAGAAGACCTCTGGGGACAGGAGACCATCCTGGGCTGGCTGCTGTGGGGCTGGCTGCTTGTCCCGGCTGGCTGCTCGTGGGATTGCTTAACTTCAGCCCCCAAAAAGGGCAGATTAGTAAACAGCAGCTATTTAAAAAAAGCATAGCCCGTTTTGCCTGAAGCGGAAGGCAGTTGCTGGATGAATAAAAGCTAAGAGCCAGCCTGGGAGCTGGTGTGAGCCCTGACAGCCACCTCCAGCCACACAGAGCCGACGCGTGCCCGGTGTTTGCTTCTGCAGCCAGGGCTGTCTGCGTGGGGCCGGTGGCCCATGGCCAGCTCTGCTGAACATGTCCCCGCACGCTCACCCTCTGCATCCCATCCCACCTGGGTCCCTTTCATATTTTCCTTGAAGATTCCTTCCTCGCCTCAATAAGGTGCAGCTAATCCCCTGGAAATAATTATTATAAAACAAGGGGATTGCTAACAGCAGATTTCACTCTCCTTTGCAGTTCCTTTGCTGATTTAAAGCCTTCATGCAAAGTATTTCCCTTCTCTAACGTTGAAAGCCATCTCATCGGGAGTCTAACTCAGGGTAGATCTTCCTGTCCTGGAAGCAAATCCTTCTGACAGCATGGAAACCAGTCCACCTGATGTTCTAAAAAAAAAAAATAGCAGGAAAAAAACAAACCCAAGGACAGCTATTTTGATAGCAGAAAATGGCCCAGCAGCATTCATAAAAGCATTTTAAAGCTGGGCAATAAATTTATTAGGTGCAAAAGATAGGCCTCGGTGTCAGCGAGTTAATTTATGAAGTGAAATGCTAATCCAATAGTGTTTCATAATGTCTGTCTTTGGATGCTTTTCTTTCATTTTGGATTTTGTATTTTCCCTGGCATGGAACGGGGGCTGG
>KL281866.1:0-12636 GCA_000699545.1 Podiceps cristatus
AGTACTGAGCCCTGGGGAACACCACTGGTGTACAAAATAATCCACACTTGCTCCCAAATAATCCCATCATTTTCATGGTCCATTCCACAAGATTATTTAATGCACCGATCAACCTAGAATAACCCTGGTTTGAGGTAAGAGACAGAAAAATACCTTGATGAAACAGTGAGCACTGTTATTAAGCTATTAGATCCTAAAAAAGGTACCAAAGCCTTTGTATTATCTAAACACCAATAGAGACATAACCAAAAGTGCCTCTACCACCTGCTGTTAGCGAGGAAATCTCCTCCTCCTGAGGCCAAATGTTTGAAGTCAGTATTTTGCCACATGCCAGTATCATAAAGCTGTGTTATGCAAGATTAGACAGATTTCCACAAATCAGCACAAACTTCCCCGAAGCAGCAGGGAGAACAGCAAGAGCACAAACTTCTGCAGTGTGATCCACAGCGAGGTGCCTGGTGGGCTGAAGGTTTATCCTGCCTGAACACTGCTCTCTGCAGCCTGCGGTGCATTGCAATAGTACCATTCAGAAATACGGAGAGATGCAGTTAAATATGTTCTCTCTGTAGAACAGGGTCTGCTGCCATTTGCAAGCTCCAGGACAACCTTCACAGATTGCCATTTCACTTCCCAGTGTTGTTTTCCAGTTTAGTGCAGAGGTTTTCTTCAGTTTAGGAATAATATATTCAGTCCTGCTGTACTAAACAGAATGACTGTCACAAAAAGTGTTATTTTGTTTTATAAAATTGTTAGCTTACTTGCACCTATGAAAGTGAAGTTAAAAGGACCACCACTTTCCTAGGAAAACAATAATATTCATGACTTTCTGACAGTTTAAAAATAAAGAATCCATTTTTTTAAAAGTGTATCACCAGCTCGCTAATGATGGGGGTCTCCGGTCACACAACATGACCACACATTGGGAGTTGCATAGAAATGGTGGTGTCAGCATAGCAGTCTCGTATCATTCACAATCATTTTCTTTTCTCTTTCTTCTCTCGTCTATGACAGAGCACTGGGAAGGTTCTCTGCACATTTACTTCTGCATTTACATTCATCAAAAACTGAACTTATTTCCGTTCACTTGCTGTAACAGGTGGGTTCACTGGTTTGCTCATTAATTTGTAACTTAAAAGCAGAGAGAAGAGAACCAGCTAATTGCTGTAGCTGATAGAGGTGGCATCTCCATGAACTGCAGCAGCACTCATCCCTGGAGCTTAATCTTTTAAATGTGGTACCTCCTTGTTTGATGCAGCTGAACTATGCAAGGCAGCCCTATTGTAGGACTTTAGGTATAGCACAGCAGGGAGGTACATCATAACAAATGAATCATCAGAGCTTTTCCAAGCGCCGAGACCTCCATTTTCCTAATTTACATTTCAAAAGGGTCTACAGTTTGCAGTAGCAAAGAAATCATTTGCTTTTGCTAGATAAGTGCTTTTCCAAGTAGGAAACTCAATGCCAATTCTGAAAAGTGCTCTGATTATAATTTCTTTCTGCATTAGGACAGGCACAAAAGACTTTGAGCCTCTCCATTAAAAGCTGCCCAGTATTTCTGCAATCTTTGACCATTTAATCCTCCCATGGAACAGCAGGTTGACATACTCAGCTGCCTTGAATCCTTGCAAAAACAAGGTGTTCTTTAAATATATGCTTGTATGTTACAATACAATTAATAGGTTGGAATAAAAACACATCTAAGAGGCATTGTCAGAAGCTGCACAGAATGAGAGGATTATGTAAATCTTGTCTCTTGAGTTTCCTCCCAGAAAAGTTTTGGGGAGCAATGCTTAATGTGATCTGCAGCACAGTTTATCAGCAGGCTGCTGGGCAAAAGGAGTGGTAGGCTGGAGCAATCACATCTATTTGCACAACAAATTTCTTAACTTTCACCATGTTTCTGCAAGACATGATGCTCTAAAATTTGTAAGGGCCCATCAGTGGTCCTTAAGGGAGGTGAGGAAAGGAGCAGAGCACGCTCTCACACTCACTCTCACTCCCTCTCTCTGCCTCGGACGTTGTATTCCCACATTGGGAATGACAGTGACGGGACAGTCACTACTACAGCCTTCCTTAAAATCCCCAGGAAGGTTCTCTGTATTTGGGCAGAATTACACAGAGCTCATCACAGGTCCCAGCATGATTTATGATATTTCTTTCATATTCGTCTGGATAACAAAAATTGTTAAGCCTCCTAAAACCAGCCTTCAACCATTCCTTCTTTAGTATGATCACTTCTCCAGCACAGCCTCTGTGAGAAAACGACAATGCCAAGGATTCCCACTACATAGCACACAGTAACACTTCCTAGCATATATCTGGTTTTCATCTTGCTCCCTTGCCTGTCATGAGAATGGGTAATTGCAAAACAAATTCATTTCCGCAATGCCGAGAAGGACCAAAATGATGGTGGTAAACTTTGAATCATTGCTACTAATTGTTCTTCAAACATTGTAACTGCCAAAACTCAATTTTCTCATTAACTGTATCCAGGTAATTACAAAACTTTTGGATGGGAGAGACGTGAGAACAATTCTTTTAGAAAGCAAAGAAGCAGAAAACCACAGTGACTCAGCAATGTCCCTTTAGCTATCTTGTCAACTAATTTTGAAAAAAGGAAAATTCACAATATGAACTGAAGTTCTGACCTCCAGATGTAATGCAAAGCAATTCAAAGTTGGCTCTCTCTATCTGGGAGATTATTACTTCAAATTCATGCATGTGGATTCTTCCTCTCTTCTCTATTTACCTGGCATATGTAATTATATCACAAATACATATTTGCATGCAATGGAGCAATATGTACATCCTTTAGTCACTCTAATTGAAGTTACCAAATAATTAAAAAAATTAATTGCCTTGTAATTTGAAGGGTGTAGAACTTCAGTGCCCTGAACGCCCTAGATACTCTGTGACAATACATTATTTGAGTGGAAGGCAATATTAAAAACAAAAATACTGAAAAAATCTAGCAATCAAAGTAAATCTCTCATGAAAGAAATACATCTGGCTAGTAAATTTTACATGACATTCTAACATACAGTGTTTAATACACCTAATGAAATCTATCAACATAGCTTATTTCAATAGATGACAATTCCTTTAAGAGGTGTGCAAAGAACTTCACTGAGAGAAAAAGTTGTTTTTAACGCCATTATCGCCCTCTCTTGGCAGATGCAGCGCTGAATGCCAGCACCGAGCAGCCCCAGTTCAGCATCCGCACACCAGTTTGGAGGTTAGGAAAACCCCTCCATACAGAGCATCCCCTCTTGGGTGGCCTGATGTGACCACCTGAGACAAACTGCAAGAAGAAACACAAACATTTCCTCGTATTTAATTTGGAACTCGCATCCGATACAAGACAAAGTCTTGAGAAATAGGGTTTATAAACAATTCTTTAGGAACTACAAAATCATCCATGTTCCATTCTCATCTTTTCTACCTCAAGAGAGTGTCTGTCTAAAGCAATGAGCTTTAATACAATTAGACGATGACTTGATGCATCTGAATGTTTCTGGCTATCACAGTTTCCAGGGAACAATGGCAACTCCTCTCAGCATTCAGCGACATGCATTATCACATGCCACCTTGCACCCAGGCTTAATTTGGTATACAAGGCCAAGTGTTGAATTTGTCCTTAGTAAGTAGCTTATCCACGTCAGCCTTTCATTTTCACTTCCAAATACATTTAAAGGTTTATTGACTGCTTCCTTTCTGTGCATTGCATGTGGTAAAATTAATCTGTACCTTTTCACAGCTGTATTCCAACTAATTATTATTGCCTTATCCCATCGTTTTTACATTTGATTGTGATGGCACCCAGGTGGCAAAATGGCAGTACAAGTCAATCAGGAGACAGTCTTTTTTACATAGGCTGCTTTGTTTCTTCACAAGAAAAATCAACAAGTATTCTTGCAAAATCTTGACATATATTTTAAAAAATCATGTTTGACTTTGAGAGTCAGAGATCAGCTATTCTCAATGTCAGTTAGTTTCATCTATGAAAGAGACAATAATATTTCCACCTCAAAACTTTTCACATGCACGAAAACATAATCACCAAACCTTTATTTGGTTCTGAAGAACTGAGACCATGGCAAAGCACTGACATGAAAAGCTTAAATGTTTGGTGTCTCATTATGTCTAGAGAGATTCTAGTGCTGTCTATATAGGACCAACAGGAAAAGCACAATGCAGATCTCTTTATACACTGTCATCTGCACACTGAAAGTGCACAGCACCTATGTTGAAATCTTACCACTTAATAGGAATCAACAGGACATCACGAGGACTGGATACCTTAATGATCACAAATAAATTATGTTGTTGTGTACATAAATAGGAAAATACATTTCATGTTACTGCAGAGCCGGAGCCTGGCTTTTGGGTTTATTCTCACTAACAATAAAACATGGAATTTGATGGGGGTCATGGCGTTACCTTGACCTGGAATAAGATGTTGGCACATCCTGGAGATGGGTCCTGTGTTTAACAATGCCGGAAGCTAATCCATAATGGCAAATCCAGCCTTTGCTCTTTTGTTCTACCTCAGTCAGTGGAAAACATTGCAGAAGCAGTTTATGCATGCACCGTATTCTTAAATCACATCCCATAGCAGATTTGGACTTGAAATGATTGTGTATTTTGCTTTGAATCTACAAAATTGGAAGCTTTAAATAAGTCTTGGCAATTAACAATTCAGTGGGTTCCAAACATACAGCTGGTGGAACTGCTTTCAAGTCATTTATCAGCCTTTCAGTGATACACCCCTAGTTTTATGAATATGAACCCCCACTGCGTTCGCACACTGTCTTGTGATCCATTCTCCTTATCATGGCAACATTGTCTAGAGACTCAAGGGAAAAAAATGGACTTGGAATGATGTGCACATCAGAAACAGCAAAACGTTTTTGAACTCAGTAAAACACAAGACACATTTATCCAGCTACAGCATTTCTTTGGGTTTCTGAAGTCCCTTTTTCTTAGAAAAAAAGAAGTTCACTAATTTGAAGTTGGTTTCTGTTGTCCATCATGTAGTTCACAAATACTGTATTGATTTCATTGATATGAAACTAAGCTCAAGGCAATTAGAGCTGACTTGGTTTAAATTCAAAGTACAAAAACGAATGCACTGACTCGTTTGTGTTTAGCAAAGACAAGATTTCCTTTGGAAACATAGTGAGGAAATTAAAACTTCTTGGACTTCTCTGTTGCAGTATTGTCAAAGCAGATAACGATACTAGAAGTAGAACTACCAAATATTTTCTGTAGAAAAGGTCCACAGAGAACACTAATAGACCGCATTCAAGTAACTTAAAATGAAAAATCTCATTAGTGATGAACTTCTGACAGCTCCCTACTTCCTCAAGGGGAAATGCACCTGGACTTCTGCAGCAATGCCTCACAACTGGACACCCATGGCTTCAGGGCAAATCTGCCAGACTGAGTGCCCCGCGGGCAGGGAGCTGAGACCCTTAGGGCAGCACACCCCACGGGAGCTCCTGTCTGCCTCAGCAGTGTCCTGGGGCCAGGAGCCATGGGTCCCCCATCCCTCTTGAACTTCATCAAGTCAGCAAGAACACAACAGCTAGGAAGCACATTTAATTCAAGGGACAGAGTATTTTGGCACTGTCAAAACAATCCAAATTGAAACAAAATTAAGTAATAAAAAAATCTTTATATTTGCAGAAATCCCAGAGCTGAGAAAAGCTGAAACAAACCTTCAGTTTAGGGATCTGGGAACACTGGGGTGAAGCAACCAAGAAGCAGCCAGGCCACGCACAGATCAGCATGATGCCTTTCCTCCCCAGAGAACAATCAGGCAACAGGCAAGTCACCTCAGCAACCGCTCATAGAAAGGCAGACACGAGACTTTTTCAGCCATCCTAGACTACACGCCAGCTGGTTTACCTGCCTTACCTACACAGATCATTCTAACGTGCTTCTCTAAAAGTCAATGAGAACAACATTCTCTACCCTCACCTTTTCTAAATTAAATCCAAGGTGAGGGAGGAAAAGAAACCCATTTTACATCTAGTTCAGCACTGCCTGACTTCTTACCACACCATAGTAGAATAAATTCCTCCACAGAAAAGGTATACAGAACCCAGCATGGTCCCTATTCTAAGCCTACATTACTGTCTTTAAGTGATACCTGTAATGAATAAAGTCAATTCAGTCAGAAGCTGCATCTGAAATAAATGTATTGTTTAAAAATGCAAGTATTTCTTTGTTTCACATTGCTTATGTCAATAAAGATAAGTATTTTAGGCTCTGAGGAAGGGAATTTGAACTGTTTGGTTAGAAATCTAGTTAAAAGGCTTTCCTCACCTTAGATCCTGTTGGAACCATAAACCCAAGCTTACTGCAATTAGTTAGGACAACTATAATTCAAAGGATCCTGGCAGAGGGGGGCAGGGGAAAAGGATGTTTAACTGTTCCTCAATAAACTGTTTCATAGCATTATTGTAACAAATCAAAATTGTTCTCACAGAAAGAGGAAGCTTTTAGTTTAAATAATGACAATTTGAGCTTCAAGAATCAAGGTCCTAGGAAACTGCAGTCTCTAATCCCAGTCACGGTACCTCTGATCTTTTCAAAGGTCCTAAGGATATTTATTCTATGCTGCTCAAGGATTCCTCGGATAGTTTGGCAGATACAGCAAAGCAACCTGGTTTTGCTCTCCAAAGCTGTATAATAAAGTGCTAATAAGAATTCCCCAAGTGTGATGTCAAGATGCCAGTGTTTCTCCGAGGAAGCTTTTATCTTTGTAGGCCATAATCTTCTTTTCTTGTATAGGCAAGTAGAATAGGATTTTCAAAAGAATTTACCCTGACTCAGAAGGAAAGTAAAATTTCTAGTGATTTCAGAGAGAAGCAGCCAACAGCTACTTCTGAAAATGCTTCCTGCAGCCTATATAGTGTATGAAATCATCAGGGATGTAGGAATGCATTAAATATAGCAAAATCTCCTCAGGCAGGGGACTTGAGCTACGTAGCATTATCCACTCCACAGGGGCAAGAACTTGCTGGCAAAGTGGAAAGCTGTCAGGCGTCACAATTATGTTTAATACCACTGTTAAGGTGATATCTTAACAGATAACTTACAGAAGTATAAGAAAATAGGACTTTGTTTTATGTTTCAGATGTATTTCACATGCAGAAAAAACAAGATAATACAATGACAGTACCTTCATATTCAGAACAGAGCATATCTAGGAGGTACATGGCACTCACTTTCAATCTAGTCAAATCAGAATGCATTGCAGTTTTGACAAATTTTAGTCTAAACAAAATTGTTCATTAATAAAGATTGAATAATTGTTTTCTGAAGCAAAACCACAGTGCATTACATTGTGGAAATGAAAAAATTATGCTAAGCACTAAAGACAGTGAGTATGTTGGAGACTGCTTCATTTCTCTTTTCTAAAACTGCTAATCAGCTGTTAATGATCTTTCAGAGGTAGAAATACTTCAGGTATCATGCAATATCTACATTAGATTACTGCTTCAGAATGTTGCTTATAGATAAAATTCTACCTCCTAGCATTACATGGTAGACTAGTGTAAATGTGGCACAGCAGGGAAACTGAGTCAAAAATAAAGTGGACAGTTTCTATTTCTAATTACTTATTAATCATTAAAAAAACTCCTAATGTGTTCCAACTATAGGTTGCTTCATTAATACACCTAAAGATGTCAGTGATCCTCACAGCATGGCAAGGTGCTAAAGAAGATGAAAAGAATGGCCAAGTCTGGGATTATGTTTCTATGGCAGAATATATGACATATGGGTGAACATTTCAAACTTTCTTTAGTGAAATCAGAAAAAGGAAAAATAGAACTTTCCTACTTCTAAATTATTGCTGGGACAATAGTTCATAACAAATCATTCATTCAATTAATTTCACTTTACCTGCTCACAAATTGCCTGCCAAACACATAATTTTCTCAAAGGTATTACTTCAATTAATTCACTGTATAATTTCAGTGAATAACTTTTCGGCTGCAAATTGTGACAAGTGTTCAGTATTCATCTCTTGAAGAATGTTGATGAGCTGTGACCGATCTGGGACAATTGTTTCTTTGCCAGTGATGTCTGGACTGAAGTCAGCCTTGCCCAGAGCCCACTACAGTTATTCATCGCAAATTACCCAAAGGCTGAGCTACGTCTGCCGTTTACTTGCCGGTAGTTCAAATCCAGCCTTACGGTGAGCACAAAACCCCTTCTGCTTAAACTAGGTTGCAGGAACTCAACTTTCCTTTGATGTCGCAGGTAGATAAGAACACATGGCTAGCTTATACCTAAATACCCTTTTTTTTTTTTTTTCCCGGATGGAAGTAAGCTTGAAAGAGTAAAAGCTAAACCTAGCAAGGTTTATTGATATCAGTAGCTGATTTTAGCAACTGACGTCTCTCACTGGGAATAGCCAGCAACCCAGGCAGATTCTGGAACTGCAGAAGGTGTCTGGTTTGCTTCTGACAGCTACCAGAAAGCAGACCACTAAAAACAATAAAGCCAATCAGCAGTTTGTGTAGAAACCTCAGGATCATGTCTCGCCAGAAAAAATAAACATGAAGCAAATATTTCAAAGCAAAAGCCTACAGCTATTTAGTAGTAAGGGCTGAGTTGCACAACTGCTGTTTGACTGCACATATAGGTCTGGGTAACTAATAGCAGTCATGAGTTTAAGAAATTAAGCATTTGTTATACTGTACCATCAGCTGATGTGTTTTCCCATTTTCTAAGCAGCAATCTCACCTTGAGTTATCTTTGTGAGTTGAAAAGCAGGGCATTCCACAAAACAGGTTTCAGGGAGAAAAGCAAACCCAGGCAACCTCCTGCCTGAAGAGCCTGCACCTCAGCACCACCTGCTCCACCGATCCAGCTACTCAAAGCTGTGCTGTCACTGAGCTCCTCAGCCTCCTCCTCGCTTTACCACCTACAACCTGAGTTACCTGCTCTGAGAGTTTGTATTAACGATCTTTTAGGTGTCTTGTCTTTGTCGTATTACATGCCACCTACAGCTTTTAAGAGCTGACCTGTTTCTCAGTCATCTTTGTTCCTTCAGGACTAACTTTTAGTTTCACTATCCACACTTTATGCTGTTCTATGTTACTTTTCTTGACAATCCATTTTCCAGCATATCCCTCATCTGACAGCCTCAGTGCTAACCATCTTTAACTCTTATCAGTCCTCGAGCTCTGTTGATCTCCCATGCTGCAATTCTAACCCCCTTGTCCTCACACACACCACCTGACCTCAAATGGGCCTTCACCTGTTGGCTGTCATAGACATCTCCTCCTCTGGAAAACTTGCTGAGCCTCCGACAAGCTAATTGTATTACATAATCATTTATATACACTCTCTTCTACTTCACAACTCCACATAAAAGATTTCATAGATCTTCAGGTCATAGGACACTATAACATTTATCTATATCTTAGTCATTTTCTTTATGGTTTCACCTTTCAATTTCCCTATATATCAAATGATTTTCCCATATACTTGCCCATAGATTGTTTCTATACAAACTACAATACCAAGAGGATCAAAGATCAGAAGCCATTGAGGCAAATACTTGAGTTTAACTAGCAAAAATTCCTGCCTTGCCCCGAGCCTGGTGAGCAGTTTGACCCTGACAGTGTGAGCATGACACATCTGCCAGGCCTGAGGAATCTGTCACTTAGCACATCGGTACGGCTTGCTAAACACCTGGGTGGCCACTCACAGACACTCCAGAAGAAGCTTTAAACCAGCAAGACCAGAAGGCAGTGGCTGTGCCTGTGTAGTTGGGGGCAGAGAGGGAGGAATTCTTCAGCCGGACATTTAAAGGATAGGCTTTGCTTAAGCTCTCTGTGTTTGAAGCCCACTGAAGGTGACGTGGGCAGTCTTGCAGAACATGGCTCCCCGATTAACCACCTCTGCACACAGCTGTCCTTCTTCCATTTTCCACATGCAGATAAATTGTCCTTGGAGATGTTCTCCTTTGGGTTGATATGCAATAAAGTGTCACATTGATGCAAGAAATACCACTTTTGTATATGACACTACAAAGACATATCATGTTGATATGAGTCAATGCTGGCAAATACAACTGATCTCAAGCGAGAGGCATCTGTACGTTGTTTTCAAGACACTGACAGACTTCAAGAATTATCAGCCAAAATAAGATGCTTGAGCAAAACAGCTCACTCTTACAGAACTTTGCCTCCTCTAGATTCAGATGACATGGCTCACTCAGAGCAACATCCTACTCCACTGAAATCAGTGAGACTGCTTGCCAAGTGAAGTTAGCATCAGGGTTGGTAATGGCATGTCATGACATAATATTATGGCCCAAACAATCTGCTATGCAAGTCCTCCAGCACTTGCTTTATGTTCGGAGTTGCACAGGAGCAAGCACAATCATGGCAAATATTAAAATTAGATTTCCAAAGTCATTTGAAGACCTTTAAAAAAACCCCAACAAATGATTTTCAAGGAGTTTCTGCTCAATGTTTTCTGAATATTAGATGGCCTACAGTATCCTGACTGGATACTTCGACACTTACATTCAGCTTGGCCTGAGAGAGAAAAAACCCAAATTGCATACATATGTTCATTCCTTTGTTTTTTTTTCATCAAATCCTCTGACTAATCTACAAAGGATGTGGAAGGATTTTATATATACAGCTCCCATTAAAGCTGTGGACTTTGAGTAATTAAATCAACATAACTTTTAAAATTCTTAGGCTACAAAGCTGAAGCTGAAATTTGCAATATGCTTTAGCTCTTTTCTACCTCTCTGGTTTGGTCAGTGGAAAATTGGTCTATCTTTGAGCTTATTTTTAGACTGTAGTTTGCCCTAAGAACTGGTGACTTTTTAAATATATATGTCAATTTGAAGACTTAATAAGGGTGAACAAAATTAGGGATAAGGCTGAATGGATTGTTAAGGAAAGATCTCTGACTTAAGCTTAGGACATGTCACAGGCAGATATCTAGTAAAGTCACAGTTAAACTGACCCGACTATTGAGAAAAAATCTTCTGTATTATCACCTAGACTACATTAAAGAAAGTATTGCATCACATCCCTGGACTACTCACAAAGAAAACTCTGTCAAAGGGGCAGTTATACGTATAACACCTTCATTTCTTTCCTAGAATCTAAATGATGAGCGCAATTAAGATTAGACCTACAGCACAAGCGATTTTTCATTTTGTAACAAAGACAACATAGAATACATTGGCTTTCCCACAGAATATTTTATTAAAAGCTGTTTTATAATTAGTTTTACAGCAAACTAAAAAAAAAGTAAATGTAATTGCTTTAATGCAATTAGTCCATTTTATATTTCAATGATGCAAAATTTTGTCAAGCCATAAGATGATCAAAATAGATTTTTCTCTTCATTCCCTTTGCAGTAGTGATGTTAAATCCAGAACTCAGCATTCTTCTGATGAAGAAATTTCCTCCTCTTTTTTTTAACTACTTTTGTAAGAGCTTGGGGTTCTCATCCCTTACTGTACCAAAGCCTGAAGTTATGATTCAATTTTGAGAGTCAAAAAAAAAACCCACAGAAATCTGTAATGCTCGTGTGACAGTTATTCAAATGTACTAGCTGGTATTAGAACTCATAAGAAATGAAGGTTACTGCCTATTTAATAAAATCGTTTTTAGGTTGCAACATCACTGTTACTGTGTACAAGCATTTCTGCTACATAGGGTTCTGCCCGAGCAGAGTGGTTTTCAGAGGCAATCTGGGGTGACAAGCGCATACTTTCCTAGTGCTACACCTTACCCACTGCCTTTACCCTTGCATGAGTGATTTGCAATGAAAACATTACCCTGCCTTGAGTTACCATCATTAATAAAGACTGTAAATGTCCAATGCTAGACAGACATTTGGAAGAAAAGAAGCAGTATGAAATAAACCACATAAGGAAAGACTCAAGAGGCTTCAGATACGCCTGGGAACTAGGAAGCGAAAGAACACCTGTGCATCTAACCAAGCTGATACAAAACAGAAACCATGAAAACCCCCAGATCTAGAGGAGTAGCACACTGAAGCCAGACAACATTGGATAAATATTTAGATCCATAAGGAACACTCTGTGAGAATCAGCTGTGATAAAATAGTCCACAGTGCAGAGACTAAATTCTGCTCATTTTGCCAGAAAAATAGCATCACTCCAACATTGTCATATTGTAAACCACGTTCTAGCAGAAACTGTGACAAGCCTTCCCAGAGATAAAAGGTGTTTTCCATCTCCAGTGTAAACTGCCTCATTTTCCCTGAGTATTCAATCTAGGTAGAATAATCTCATTTGTGGGGGTACCACAGTGGACTGTACTACATTTTCAGCTCCTGCTATTTCTGTGAGGGCTTGGCTGACTTCTTTTCCCCATGATCCTGAATATTCCAAAACCAAAGCCCAAAGAGGAAACAAAGAAAGTGGCAGTAGCAACCTGCTCCAAATGTAAATGCTACTGCTACTCTGTATTTCTGAAACACCAGCTAACTCCCAAGCAGCCATAGTGTCCTGGTTTCAACCAGAACAGAGCTAGTTTTGCTTTCAGCAGCTCCTGTGTTTTGGATTTAGTGTGTGAAAAATGGTGACAGCACATCCTGCTACTGTTTGTTGCTGCTGAA